>CAUVYM010000623.1:0-29084 GCA_963556165.1 Tipula helvola
GTCAACAACACTTTGACAGTTGCTGGAGCTAAGAATCGAAATATTTCAGTTACCGACGTGACTAGTTCAGTATGACTAGTTAAGTTTCCCAACAGCTACTACCAGCAATTCAAACAACAACCACTGAAGTAATTCGTTCCGGGTATCAAGTGCTGCTCCTGCCTTTATTCTGCCAACTGCAGTAGTAAACGTTAAAACCAACGTCGATAGTATGTTAAAGTGTCGCATTCTATTTGAGTCCGGATCTGAGCTGATCATTTCTTCCAAGTTGTTAGCGATGGGAATGACCGGTGCAGATACGATAACAGAGGCAAAAATTCTCAGATCAACAATTGTACAACTTTTAGCAGATGTTGGTGTTCCCTTACGCAAATTGACTTCCAACAATGAACAATTACTTGAAGAGGACACCAAATCGGTTAAGTTATGAGCCTTCTGTGGAATCCATCCACCGATCACTTTAGTTTTCATGTAACATTGGAAAATGAACCAATAGCTACCAAACGACAGATATTATCGGAAGCTTTACGAGTCTTTGACCCACTGGATTGGGTGGCTCCAGTCATCGTTCGGATTAAAATCCTTTTTCAAATTCTATGCTGCAGAAATTAGGCAGGGATGAACAACTTCCGAATGAGCTAAAAAATGAATGGCTTTCGCTTCGCAGCGAGCTAACACATCTACGAAATATTAAAATACCCCGCTGGCTGTCAACTAAACAAGCTAAATCAATTGAGCTCCATGGGTTTTCAGACGCATCTGAATTCTGAGAACACATCTGTAGATGTGTGACTGATAACAATACGATAAAAGTTTCTTTAATTTCAGCTAAAACCAAGGTTACACCACTTAGCAAAACTACTATACCACGACTAGAGCTGTGCGCAGCAACGCTGCTAACAAACCTTACGAAGTCAGTTAAAGATGCACTGGAGATGAACATATGTGGAATATATGCTTGGTCTGACTCGAAGATCGTGCTGGATTGGCTGTCATCGCATCCATCTCGGTGGCCGACGATTGTGGCAAATAGATAACTGCTAAAATTCTTAGAACGATCGATAGAGGACATTGGTATCATGTCACATCACAAGAAAATTCCGCCAAAGGACTTAGCTGATTTTACGATTTGGTGGAATGGACCAAGCTGATTATCACAAACATCGGAGTATTGGCCAACGCAATAACCTGTAATTATTTCGCGAAATCCATGTGTCTAACTGCGTATTATTACCCACCTTTATTGAGGAATTGGCTACAAGATTTTTTAGCTGGTTCAAGTTTCTTAAGGCGCTTGCGATTATAAATTCAATGATCAAAGTAGCGGATATTGAGTTAAGCCGAAAATTAGTCATTACCGACATACAACAAAATTACTTTGCAGATGAATTATGCAGATTGAAACGCCGGGAGCCAGTTTCTGCATCCAGTAAGTTCAAATTATTGAGTCCATTTCTCGACAACGAAGGTATCATAAGAGTTGGAGGTAGAATAAAATAGTCTTTGGCATCTTTTGAAAGTAAGCATCCAGTTATCCTACTAAGTGTTACAGTTCAAACATCATAATACAGAATATACATTGTCATTACCATCATGCTGGGCAGTCATTTCTCATAAGCACAGTACGTCAAACTTGTGATGAAAGTGGTTCATAAATGTGCAACTTGCGTCAGAAATAAGGCATCAATTCAAGAGCAGTTAATGGCCGATTTACCCCCAGTCAGAGTTGAGCAGACCAGACCGTTCCTGAAAGTTGGGATCGACTATGCCGGGCCGATTGAAGTCTATATATGAGAAGAGGTCATGGACAGCGACCAATCAAAGCTTACAAATGTATCTTTGTTTGCCTTAGCACAAAAGCGATACATATTGAACTGGTGGACGACTTAAGCACTTATACATTTTTGGGAGCTTTTTAGAGATTTACTTCTTGCCGACGAGTTTGAAGTGATGTCTTCAGCGACAACGGCACTAATTTCGTTGGTGCAAACAATCAGCTCGAGCAACTCTACGAATTTCTTAAAAACAACTGTAGCACTATATCTAATCACCTCTCTATAATCACAGTAAATTGGCATTTCAACTCCCCTAGTGCTCCGCATTTCAGTGGAATATGGGAAGCCGCCGTTAAATCCACCAAGTTCCATTTGAGGAGAATTATTGGACAAAATATTCTTACCTACGAGGAGGTGACAACACTGCTGACAGAAATCGAGGCAATATTAAATTCGAGGCTTTTGTGTTTTATCAGCCAACGACTTCGATGCACTTACACCGGCCAGAGGTAGAGTGGTCACTGTAAAAACCAAATCTGCAAACCTGAAGAGGCTGATCCATAAATTGTGCCTACTTCCATATAATTTTGAGATTTTGAGTCTCCCAATTCACAGTCGGCATACCACTGTCGTTCATCTTTTAAGTGTGTCAACATTTATATTTCCCATTATTTATTTCTACAAAACATTAAGTGTATTGCTTTGGTAAAAATGGATTAGATTTAGGTTTGGATTTAAAATTTCAGAAAGCAACCCGCAAAGATTTATTTTTGAATTTAATTTTTGTTTGATGTGTTTCATATGAAGCAAATTCTAGTGGTAGGTATTGAAACTAAAAATCGGATTTGATTTAAGTAAATTCAAAAAATGATTGGATTTAGCTGAATCTTTTTTGGATTTATTTAATACAATTGTTGTTGTATTTTTTTGTAAATTTACCAAAGCAATACACTTAATATTGATTTGACACACGCATAAAATGTTTTTATTTTATTTTTTACAGTTTAATTTGTAACAAAAACGTGTCCAGTTACCCGCCCACAATTTCTCTTCGTTGGTTTCTTGTGTACAAAACAATAAATAACAGATACTAAATCGAGCATTTTTTATCCCCCCTTTCGTTGTGTCTACCTATTTCCTGTGAATTTTACTTTAATAAACCAACTTGTGTGGTGGTATCCTTTTGACATTCAGTTCGACTTGATTTCGTCCTTTTGCTTGTTTTATTTTATATGCTCGACACAGTCGTATAAAATATTCTGTTACAATTTATATTCGTCTTATTTATTTATAATAATGTTATGTGTTTCGGTTCTTTGTACGGATCTTTGTTAAATGTCGTTAAGATTTCATATGGTCGATGCAGTAAAGAGGAAAATATTAAAATAAATCTTATAGAAACTATTTTCTGTTTCTATTATTGTATCTGTAACCAGTATAACGATCTTATAAAAAATTAATTTCAATGAAGAGTGGAAAAGTTTAAATTGTTGAACTTTTTATTTATGTATGAATAGTATGTACGAGTATAGGTTGAGTCACCTCATATGTTATGTGCTTTTATGTGTGCTCTTTTTTAATATTGGCTGTCTGTTTTTTAATTACTTGATTTCACCTTTGAAATCAACTGCTTGAACTGTATTGATGACTATTTTTACTGCTATTTGTAACCTTTCTGGTTGAAGTTGTGAGGTTTTTTTTTGATTTTGAAGTAGGTTGCGTTTCGTTATTTTTGCATTGGTTAGTAGCATTTTGACTTTTATATGAAGGATTTATCAGTTTCTGAGTTCTAGTACAATCTCAAAATTTTACTGTGGTGTCAAACTCAATTTAGTTTAGACATGATTCTTTGAGATCCTTTGGGATATGTTGTAGATGTTGGTTTTGAGCAACAATTAATTCTTCTGAAGTATCTGCTCCTGATAAATGATAATCGACATACAGTCAAAGTGTGCTGTAAGCTTTTTTGCCGGAAACATTTATTTATGTCTGCGGTAAACACGTCACGGTGTTTTCGCCATCTCATTGGTTTTGTTGTCATGCCATCCTGGAGAGTTAGGCCGGTGAGAGAAATATTTCTTGTCATTTTACAAGATGTATCGAATACAACTCTTAGTGTAATTGTTTTGATGTATTAATTAATTCGACTGTTTTTGCTTCTCCCAGTGATGGCTGCCGCAGTCTTTTAGATGCCTGTCAATTTTGGCTGTTGTGGCGAGGCTGTTGAAAGCCCTCAAGATGATTCACTCTAAATATGTTTTTTGTGCGATGCACTGGTTTTGAATGTCTCTTTTAATCCTTCGTGTATATACATCAGCCCCATAGAATACCTATCAATTGACTGCACCTGGCGTGTTGAAGGTTGTCATATAATTTAATTAATGGGTTGCTGTTCGGTAGTATATTTGTTATATTTTTCAATAAGCGTGCGCTTGCATATTTATAACATAAAATGTAGGCAAAAATCGTTGGCTGATTTGAATCTCTATTTGTTTGTGGGATAATTCCTCTGACGCTGAGATGCCCAAAATCATTGTTTGCACGTTTCTTTTTGATATGTTTAATAGTTGCGCCGCCTGCTCTATTATAAAAGTATCTTGCGACCCTGGATCGATTAAGGGTCGAAGTAAATTGAAACCTCCCTGGTTGTTTCGTTTTTTTTATATGCCCCCGCCCGCCGCCTTGTTCACATGTTGTACCTTTGTTACAGTAATGTGTTTCATGGTTCCATGGGCCGACCCACCTTTCATGTTAGCACTATAGGCTGGCATGAAGCAATGCAATGTGCAGGTGGTTTAAACAAAAGCGAGTCTTTAGCCGTACGTCCTCGAGCTGGCTGGTTGGGGAGCTAGCACAACTATTTACGACGATGAAATGGCCGAATTATTGGGGAGATGAAAAAAATATTCCATGTCGCAAAATCATTTGGTTGACACCACAAAAATGAGGGTACAGAAAACCGCTGAGAACAATTTCATAGATTCGGCATCTTCGCCAGTTTCAATTACATGTACCCCGTTATTAGAAGGTAACCATTAACATTTTTCATTTTTATTTTTAATTTATTGGAAAAATATTACTTTATGAGCCTTCGATTCATCTAAGCCATCAGCTTTATACTCTACGCCGAATGCACCAAGTAAACAGAAGCCAAGAAACATAACGAACGAAGCACCAACACCAAAGCAAATGTTTACAAAATTACAAGATCGCATGTTAAGTAAAATGGAAGCAATGCACCAACAACAGGAGTGGGATTTTGCACAAAAGGCGAGAAGCGAGTTTGTGTCTCTTTTACTTACACTGAATATGAACACTATTTCGCTTAGTAGAAATATATTTGAAGCATGCGATCTCACCTAACCAGAATAAAATGATATTCTATTTCAACTTTCATTCGTCTGTGTCTCTCACCAATAGGGCTGCCACATTTTTAAAATTAGTTGGCGGGACAAATAATAAACTAACAATAAAAAAATTAATTGAAATATTAACTGCTACTTTGCCCGAATCTGACTTCTAATTTTCTTACGTTACTATCATTCAACAAAATTTGTTTCAAACGAATTTATTTAAAAAATAAAATAAATAACAAATTGATGAAATTTGAATTAATAATTTTTTTAATTTTTTAGTATATTTCACTTAAATCAATAAAACATTGTAGGATAAATTCAAATATTAAATTAAGATAATATCACAAAATATGACAATACAAGGTATTGCAAAAAAATGTATTTGGTGTTATAAAACATTGATTAAATTTCATTTCAATTTCACATTATTTTTTTTTTTTCATAAAAACCAAATTAAAAATAATGATACATAGGTACTAATTAATATTAAATTAGATTTTTAAATTAATTTCTAAAGATTCTCTGAATTTGTCCGTTAACAAACTTAAGCAGCTGAACCATTACACTTTGCTCAAAAAATTGTAACATTTTCCGTAACAGGTTACTCGAGCAATTCGATTTTGTGAACAATAGATTCAGCTATTGATTTTGATAGTATAGACATTTTTCATACCGCGGCCTCCAAAATCGGAAAAATAAAATATAGGGCGCCCAAAAATTACATTCAATAATAACGAATTTACAGCTAAGCATTTTGGGCATTCTTGGTTTTGTAATCCATATACATATTCCGCAATTTAAAAAAATGTTGTACCAACCCAAAATATTCCTTCAGCTTCATCCGATTTGTAGGATTACAAATTACGCAAAAATTGTAGACTTTCAAAAATCTATTAAACATTTTGAAAAACTTGATAACATTTGGCATAAGGAACTATTAAAAATTGGATGCTTCTGTAAAAACTCTGGTACTAAATATTTTAACTAGACATATGAGTGGGCAGAACAGATAAAGAAATGATTAACTAAGATTAAAGCTAAACATTTTTGTGCTAACTATTCTGGATACCCCGACTCGATTTACTTCGTTTTTAATTTTAGCGTCAATTGGTTTTTACTTAGGTATTTAAGACTAAATTTGGATATAATTCTTCTGAATTATCGAAATATGAAAATTCTGGAAATACTTGAAACATAAAAAAAAATTCAGTTTTTCTGCACAAAATTCAGAGTTATCAATTTTATACCCAAAATTTGAAATTTTATTTATGACGAGTTTCTTCTCAGTAAATGATAGTTGTTCAGTTGTTTTTAATTAGATCAGTTTTTTTTGTTGGTTCTGGTTTTCGGTAATTTTTTAATTGTATTATCCGTTATTTACGGAGAAATTGACTTTTCTAGAAAAAAAGTAAAGAATATTCCCCTTCTCTAATAAATTCTAGTCTATTTATCACAATTTTTCCATTATTTGTATTAGTAATTTGATCACAAAGTTCGGTTCTTAATTTTTAGAAAATTGACCGACCTCATTATTTTATAAATATCTTCATTCGCTAGAAATAAAAATAAACATTTAATTTAAATTTCTCATACGGTCGTTTTAAATCTCAAACAAAACTTATCAATAGTTAGTGCAGTTTTGTGCAAAAATTTCGCTTCCACGGAAGATAGTTTTATAGTTAAAAAGTGTTGACCTTATAGTAAAGGGTTTTATTTCCAAACCTAGTGCCTGTTTTTTCCATCATTGCCAACTTTTATGATAAATTTTTCGGATTAATTGAATTTTCTTTAAATTTGGTAGGTTTGGGTAGATTTGCAAATCAATCAAAAGATGTTTAGTCTAAAAATTAGAATGGCATCAATGACAAATAAGACATTTTTATGTGTAAAACCAAGGTAAAGGTTTCGACAAATTTAAAAAACTTATTAGTAATTTGTGTTTTATAGTTACATAAATTTTTGGTAAGTATTCGAAAAATTTACCAACATTTCTGTAATCAACCATTTTACCGAAAATTCCTATTGGATTCCCTACAATAAAATCGGCATTAGAATTCTGGAATTTTCGATTTGGAGTTCTCAACACTAAGCTGATACACAATTTATCCAAATTGAAATTGTTGCAGCCAAATTTGATAAGCTGCTTGAAATTTCAAATTAAATTAAAGTACAAGTAATTTTTTAATATTACATACTAAATACGTACATTTTCAATAGCCAATTTCGCAAATTTTTAAATTTGTTTTTACTTTAAATGTAGCTTTCCAAGAAATTAAACTTGATAAGCTTGGTTTTAAAACCTACGATAAGATTATAGTTATATAAGGAACTATTAAAATTTAGATATGAATACCTGTGAAAACTCTGAAACTAAATATTTTAGCCAGACATATTATGAGTGAGTGAAATTTGTCAAAAATCAATTTTTGCACGTTTCTTTAATTTGACCACAACCCGACCCGAATTTCGTTCGTTTTTAATTGTTGTGTCAAATTATTTTTACTTAGGTATTTAAAACCAAATTTGAATTTTATTCTTCTGAATTATCGAACAAATTAATTTTTTCTGTACAAAATTTAGAGTTATCCAAAGTTTGTTTTAGATTTTTTCAACTACAATTTGAAAGCTTAGCAATTTTATATCCAAAATTTGAAATTTTATTTATGACGAGTTTTTCCAAAAAAAAAAACGGATCGTGCCTTGCCTTAGTATAGAAAATGATAGCTCCCCTACAAAAAACTCGGCATAAAAATCCTAGAATTTACTTCGGATATCGACCTCTGATTTAAAAATGTCGTTACTACATAAAAGAACTCAATTTCAACCATGATTATTTTGTACCGCAGATAAAAGATTGCGATCTGAAATTCCTCTTCATGTCCATTTTTGAATAAGATCTTGCCTACCAAAGTCCTCGTGATTGTGGAATTGATATATACATCACATATCTTATCAAAACCATTAACAGCACAGAAAATCGTAGCGGTCATTGATAGGAATATTCAGAAATGTGTGTGCGAGGAAATTATGCGATTTATTAGAGATATTAAGCCGAGGTTTTACGGCTCCCTAGGGGGCCGCCGCCCACAGTTTGAGAACCACTGGTATAGAGCATAAAAAGCTAGGGGTCCGTTTTTAGTACTAACTAACTTATCAAAATATGTGAAAACTATGAAAAAAATTTCACATTACCATTGCATCGGTGTCAATTGAAAAATATTGTGCCTTATTTATTCCGTTTAAAATAAATTTTTTTGTCTCTAGTTGAATTGTTACTCCGAAAATTAATTTGTACATTCTTTTCGAAAAATTTGTTTATAGCGGGACATAATCCGATCTAGCGGGATGGCGGGAATGATTTTTTCATGCGGGACAATCCCGCCGAAAGCGGGACGTCTGGCAGCCCTACTCACCAACGAAGGACGTGGTCCAAGGGGAGAAAAAGAGATAGCCCTTTTACATAATATGATAGACGAAGATCGCAATAGAAAAGCAACATCGACCGAATGAAATGGAGTTAAAACTTATTCTTTTAAAAAAAGACATAAACTCTGTTACAAAATGTTCTTATGAAACTAAGAAAAGTGAAATTAGACAAACCGTTGAAAAAAAAAATGTCTTTAAATGTAGTAATTATAGAGAATAGACAGGAAACAAACCGAGTTGTATGTTGCATGCGGTAACTTTTTATAAGGATTTGTGCCATCTGTATTAAGTAATTTAAAACTAATATTTTTTTATTTTCTATCCAGTACACCCATTAGGTGAAAAGTTCATTGAACTTTTGTAAACAAATTTTAGTACAAATATCATATGCTAATTTGAATTTTTTTTTTGTGATGTTTTTTTTATGATGGTCATGCATAGAACATTATTTAGAGTTTTATTAAATTTTTTTTTGTCTTGGTAAGGTTATTTCATGTATATATAAACGTGTAAACAGAATGGAATATCTTTTTTAAGCTGTTAACACCAGCGATTTTTTTTTTTTACCGCGCTAAAATAAAAAAAAACGAAATAAAAAATAATTTGATGTACATAATGGGAAATTGATCACTTTTGAAGAGGCCACGGTAGTGAGCAGGTAATATTGTGATTTTGTGAAATGAATTAAAGTTATATCACAAGCGACAGAGCAAAATTGTATTTGCTTACTCAGTCCAAATTTACATACAAGTGCAGTATTAATTTCATAATTAAATAATTTCAACATTTATGGTAAGCTTGGATACATTGATTTGATAGTTTTCCAAATGTAATATATTCGAATTTTGTTTTATTTTTTTTTGTGCGCGAATTAGCTAAAACTTAATTATATTCCACTGGGTGAAATTTAACCTTCTGATAATAAGGGATAAAAATAAAATCGAAAATAAACAAAGTAATTGTTGAAAAAATGTTTCAACCGTGGCTTACCAGCGGGGCCTTTATTATATTGACGTCAACAATACGAATATAATATAGCATTGGCAGTTAGACGTCTGTACAACAACAAATGGTGTTTTTTTTTATAAATAGATCAGTTACAATATATAATAATACTGTGTTTGTGCATCTCCATAGAAGATTTTGAACAATTTGTGGAGTAATCACTCAACAATAATTATTGTTGTATTAATATTTTTGTTCTCACTTACATATTAAGTACAAAAAAAAAAATAATTGAATTTATACTAAGTGGTTCATGTAATTTTAGAAAAAATGCAAAGCAAGAAATTAGTATTGTTTAATTAAATTATAATTAAATGTAGAGTAAAGTAATTTCAAGTTTTTTTTTGATTTTGAGTGATTTTCCATTTGAACAAAGAGTGAAAATATATATTTCTTTTGTAGTGTTTAGGTTATTATATACCGTTCCGGAAGCTTAGCACCAACCTGTGAGCGCTCATCGGGGAAAGTGAGGTAAGCGACAAGTCATTATATATATATATATATATATATTAGATGTGCTTCCGCTTCTGAAAATGTCACGCTTCGTCCCTGATATATATATATATATATATATATATATATATATATATATATATATATATATATATATATCAGGGACGAAGCGTGACATTTTCAGAAGCGGAAGCACATCAACTTACAAATTTATTGCCAATTGGTATCATATGCATTTCATTTTCTTTGAAAAATGCACATAACTATTTCTTTTAAACAGCGATGAGATTCCAGTGGCACTATTCTGGTTTTCCCGGGGAATTGCGAATTGGGAATTGATTTATTGTCAGTTTTTAATGTATTTTGCGTTTCTTTTTTCCAAAGCATACTGAGCGATTAGTATTTTGTTCATGTTTTGGGAAAAAATAATTCCCAGCCAAATTTTTAAGGAAAAATAAACAACAAAATTGCTTTGAAATGGAATTATTTTTCCCCAAAATTTAGTATGCTTTGGAAAAAAGAAAACCAAAATGCACTAAAAACTGACAATAAATTAATTCCCAATTCGCAATTCCCTGGGAAAACCAGAATAGTGCCACAGAAGGTGGTCTGTGATTTTTGTTTTGGTGATAGTAAAAAGTGATCACCCCTCGGTAATCACCTCCTAAGGTGAAATTGGTACTTTATACAGGATCAATAAAAATTTTACTAAAAGTACTAAAAATGCTATATCGGGCAACTAAAAACTGGAAACATCAAAAAATTGTCAACTTGTTACATTTTTACGTTTGCTAGAAATGTTTAATTTTAACTTGGTCAAAAGGAAAATGAAAATGGGTTTAACGTTCCTCAACAGAGTTAACGATATTTTAAACGGACAATCAATTTTTTTAAATAAAATAATAATTTGGTTGAAATATTTATTGTCTTTTGGTACTCAGCTAAAATTTTAACATAATAATTACAAGAACAAAATTCAAAATACCATTTGGCGCTCAGTAACTGATTTTATTTAAGGGCCATTTGCGTTAAATTTCTTTAATCATTTAATATTAAAAAAAATTAATTAAATGTTCATAAATACTCAAGTTTTCTACAAATAAATCCTAAAATATTTTTTTTGTATGTTAATCTCTTGTTGGTGATAACGAAAGTGAATAGTAATAGCTTTAAATACAATCACGAAAAAGTGAGCACCGAAAGGTGATAATCGTGGTGATAATCACCATACGGAATTTCATTTTTGAAAAAGTGACAGGTGATAATCATTTGTCGCCTTCCGGAATCTCACCCCAGATTATATTCATTAAATTATTGTAATATTCTAATTTAAATCATTTATTTCATAAAGAACTAGAAATACACGAAAAATTGTTACACTGCACGCTAGATGCTAATAAAATGTATGCCCGGTGTAGTTTACCATTGTTGAATGCGAAACTATATTCCTCCGTTCAAATAAAATTGCTTAAACGAGACGGCCTATAATTTTATATATGTATTTTACTCATTAAAAAAATCAATAAACGAAATAAAACAGAAGGTACTATCAAAACTAAAAGTAAAATGGTTCATTTTATGCCGAATAAACTGTACAGTTGTCTCATTTACACAATTCCTATTGGAATTTAATAAGAATAGAGAAAGAGCAAAGCAACATGAAAAATAATGAATGATCTAAAATCATTATTTTTTCTATGTGACGCCCAAGTAGCACCAAATATCTTTATAGTTAAATGACTCATTCCCGACGTCGAGACAACGCTACAAATTTCAAGAAATTCACATTTTTGATATTGAACTAAATATTTTAAGCTTTTCGTCGGCACGACCACAATGCGACGTTTTATATTACCAATGAGCAGGCCGTTATTTTAAATCTACTTAACAACTTTTGTTTACTATTTTCAACTATTGACCGACTAATAAAACATTATTGTATTTTATATAACCGTGTACCGTCTAATTAATTGTGTGGTCGTAATATGTCGTTTTTAGAGACGCTAGATGACTTTTTCGTCATATAAAAAATTATTATCCAACTTAAATGTTTTCTTAAAATTTTTGTCCATGCGCATTTCATCAAATTATTGACACGAAGACGAAGTCAAAACTTATATTGACGAAATAATAGCGAGCGAGCATTTAAAATTAGCGGTTCGGTTTGTTTTGTTATTCGTAAACATCACACAAAGAAAATGAAAAATCTACATAATTAAAACATAATTTTATGTACCAATTACAGTAAAAGCCCATTCATTCGCTTAATTAATCGGATTTTTTTTCATTTTCATCTTCATATTATCTCGCATTTTATTTATTTGTGGACTCACGGAAAATCTATTTTGCTTTATAAATATTTTTTAATTTTACGGATTATTTAAATAGATTTCATTTTGCAGTATACACTCGTTTATGTGTAGTTTGTGTAATAATTATATGTAGTTATGTAAATTAAATATTACATGAAATAATGCGAAATCGTAGCAAAAATTTCGTATTTTAACAAAACATTCAATGAACCGAAGTATTCGATTATCCGGCATTCCTTCATCCCCAGGCATGTCGGATAAACGGACTTTTACTATAGCTATGGAGTAATATTGGTTTATATATAACTTATTTGTTGTGTAAATATCTAACAGCCGAATTCTTTAAAAATTGGTAACAAAAATAATAAATCGTCGGGAGGATGACTAAACCGTCGGGGTAATAACTTTTTTTGGCAATAAAATAACAACTTTGTAATTTTTGAGCCGTATTGGAATTGGTTTTCAAACTAACTTTTTGGTGGTTTAAATATCTCTTCATCCATATTGTATTAAGAAAATCGCCATTTTTAATTACATATCTATACAAAAATTTGTATTTTTTGAAAATAAAATTATGATTTTCAAACTTTTCATGACTACACATTATTGTAATATCATTATTTTAATGGTGGGGATTATTTCAATACGGTTTAAATTGATTTTAGAAAATTTTAATCAAACTAAAATAAAAATATTTTTGAAAGAACAGAAATAAATTTTTAAATAAAAGGAATTTATAAGGCGCATAAGTTTTTAGTTCAGTGATAAGTTCACATTCACGATAAAACTTGCTTTGTTTGTAAAAATATGTCGTATCTTGCCAGATTTTTGTGTTACCATTATTACAGGGAATGTGAATATTACATTTACAATTATTATGAAGTATATTTTCATAAAGTCCTAAATAATGAAATATAAGTTAAAGGAAACAGACATATAATTATTATATTTATAGGATAAAAGAAGACAACATGATTATTTAGGTATTTTATAAAAAATTGTTGTCCCATCTGCTAAAATTTAACCACAACCTGAGACAAAAAAACTTGTTTTACGAACAAAATAGTTGTCAATATATCTATCACCCGACTTGTATTCTATGGTTAATTGGCAAATCGGATAATAGTTATTACGACGTTTTTACAACCCAAGATTTATTCCCCAAAAGCGTTGTAACATAGTTTTGATACTGGTATCTCAACGTCGACCAGCCGACCAGTAGTCATTTAGTCAACCATGGTACAACGTTATCCCAACCCTCTCGTGCTACTTGGGCGTGTGATAGTGTCGCGACAGTAATATAAAATTTAACATGAAACTGGGAATGAATTTTTGTAGATCAATCTTTCATAATAAGTATGTACATTTCCGTGTGGTTATTTGAATGTATAGCGCTAGTAGCTGAAAACTAAAAATGTATAGTTTTAAGCAACGACTTAAGTAACATTTTTCATAAATTTTATATTTTTTGGAAAAAGAAAGAATAATTAAATTAAATATGATTTAATTTAATTTTTAATGATTCGTCAATAGGTTAAAAATAATATTATTAACAGTTTAAATATTTGTACGGAAGCACTCATTCCGTTCAATATATGGACGCTTCGTCCCTGATATATATATATATATATATATATATATATATATATATATATATATATTTTCTCTATAGACATATATTTTCGGTTGTTGTTTAAATAATCAGAAATCACTTAAATTCCTTATGTTAGTAGGAAGTTAATTAAACGGGTATACTTATATGCTTAGTTCTCGAGATGTATATAATTATATTTGATTGAATACAAATAATTTTCTTCTTTTTAACCGAATTTACAAATGTTTTCATTTATATCTGAGAATTTGTATATAATTATGTGGTAGAACAAACTCAATTTGTGGTGTTGACGGGGTGATGTGAAAGTCTTAATTTGCTATATCCATATTAAATCATTTACTACTAGTATGGTATGATAATGGTCACGCAGGTAGTTTGTCTGAACTAAATATCCAGGAGACAAATAACCCTCCCATTATACGGCCGAAGCATATCCATATTGCGTGACGGTCTCCGGATGTTCAGTAACAACTCGCTTCTCGCCTTTTGTGCAAAATCCCACTCCAGGAGAAAAGCGATAAGCATTTCATAAAACAATTTTTTACAAAAATAAACGAATTAAAATCATCCCCAACTTACAATAATTGTGAAGCCCATTCACAGGAAATAACAAATGTATCACAACTAGAACCACAATGGCAGCAAAAAGCCAAGTCCAAACCGAAACCTGAGTTGTTGTTGAATAATGTTATGCAGCATACAACACACTAGAACTATCTGTAAAACAATTTAACATTACTAATTCTTATAAATAAATAACAATTCATTAATTTATTTTAGGCACATAAGAACCTATTACCCATTTTATTAAACTTCTTTAAAATTCGCCATTTACTTTTGAGTTTCCCAATTGTCTGTTCAATAACTATACGAGCTGAATTCATATATGCATTAAAGGATTCTTCTTGTTCCGACAAATCTCCCGAATATACCACCTTCACTTCGTGCAATACTAAAAGTCACACTAACCGTGTAGTGAGGTCAGAATGGCCCCATTTTTTTCCATAGGATTTATATGAAAACAAACTAACAAAAGAAAAAACAAAATACAAGAAAGAATTAATCAAAGCATCAATAACCGTTTATGTTCATGAAGCACTTCGTTTTTGTTGCGTAGTATTGGACCCGATTCAATGTAAATCTTCTATAAATCTTTTCTTCTATTCTTCTATTATTGCTATGAAAATAAATTTTTGATTAAAAATTGATTTCTAAATAAAAAACGCATTAAATTTTATAAGGGGTCAAAATGACCCCACTACACGGTTATCGGCCTAATTTCATTTATTTGATATAAAATACGCTAAAATTATCCGATTTTGACGAGTTTTTCTTCTAAATCTATTTAATTGATGTCTGTTAAGGCATATCTAAAAGTAATTATCTAAATATTTGATAAATAAATAATTTTTTATTCAGCTTCTAACAGCTCTGGGGTCAGTTAGACCCCACTACACGAAGTGAAGGTTAAGAAGCCAATCCATTAACGGGTATGCTGGATCCCGAAGTATAAGGTAATCAACCTCAATATTATTAATTATTTTTGGATTATAACCCACCTTTCATGTCAGCACTATAGGCTGGCATGAAGCAATGCAATGTGCAGGTGGTTTATATAAAATGGGTCTATAGCCGTACGTCCTCGATTTGGCAACTACTGCGTAAGTAGAGCGGTAAAGGTTAACTGCGAAAGAGTTGGGAGTGCCTCGAGTCCCAGAAAAGATTGCATAGAATAAAACGAAAAAAAAAAAAAACTGTTTTAGTCGCCGATATCCACGACTATAGTTGTAGCAACTGTTTGAAACAGTTGTTATAGTGAAGTTTATAAATACCAAAAGAGTTGCTTTAGTAACAACAGTGGTTATAGTGCGGACTATAAATATGGCCCTATTATACTTACCCAATTCATTCACTAAATCTGGAACGCTTTTCTTATATTTCTAATTTACATATCAAATTATTATAACTGAGTAGCCTAAGTGATAGAGGTGTTGACCTATTAATAACAATTTTCGAACGGAAAATATCTCGAGAAAACGGAAAATATATCGAGTTCGATGTTCACCCAAATTTCATTTTTTTTTTTTTTAGTATTCATTTAATGACCAAATATTTTACTATTAATATACAGGTTTTGCACTCCAAATTCAACATTTTACAAAACATATTCATCCTTCTCCAAAGCAAATTCAACTTTTTCCAAAAAATAGGTAACCTTTTCTAAATCAAATTCAAACTGCCAAATTAAAGTTTATTATTTATGAAAATATCACATTGAAATTAAAAACATCGGATTGAACTCCATTGTGACCAATATTTTTGAGATTATTTCGGAATTATTGAAAATTTTTGAACAATTCCAAGTTTTTGATATTGGTCAGCGGCGTAAAAAATGTTTTTCTCGATTCAATGATGAACCAGGAAAAACATAATTATTTGTACCGGTAGGCGATGGAGTAACTAAACTTGCCTGGAACTCAGTTTTTCCTTAACCCGCGACTAAATGGAAGGTTCCATCGCAGTTTCTCGTGAAATGAGCAACTGTTGGTTCCTAAATTTTTCTTTTTATACCAAAGGACCATATACATACATATGTATACATGTTACTAAAACCAATAATTCTAAATAATACTCTATATTTTTGTATTTCTAAATTATTTAAATTTCCATATTCCTAAAAATTACAAATACCTATGGAATTTGTTAATTTTGTAAATTTCGAAAATCTTAAGCTTAATGTATAGTACTTTTTTTTTTTTTTGTTTCTATCTCTGCAATCTTTTCTGGGGCTCAAGGCACTCCCAACTCTTTCGCAGTTCCCTTTTAACGGCCTACCTTACGCCGTTGCCAGCCAACTCGAGGACGTACGGCTATAGACCCGCTTTCGTTTAAACCATCTACACATTGCATTGCTTCATGCCAGCCTATAGTACTGACATGAAAGGGGGTATTTAGTATTAAATGTCTAAATTAACTAATTCCTAATACAACTTCTAAATTTCAAAAATGATTTTAAAATTCTCTAAATGTCAGGCTTTTTAAATTTTACGAATTGTTAAAGATTTAGATCTTTAAACTCTTATTTTCCTAAATTTCTTAATTTATTTTCTTTTCAACCTATGCTGCAAAATTAGTTAATTTCTTAAGTCAATAACTGCAAATTCCAAATAAATGATGAATTTGAATTAAATAAAAATTTATAAAATCCTAAATTAATTTTTCCACTATTAAAATTTCCAAACTCCAGAATTTTAAAATTTGATAAAATTCCAATTTAAGCTTCTTATGCCCCAATCTCTAGCTAAATAATATTTCCTCCCTTTCTTCTTTTATGAAATTACGTTTTGTTTCACAATACAAATTCAATGCAAGTCGATTATATTTTTATTTTGCATAGAAATATTAAGCTTTCCGCTAAATAATTAGCTGGATGAAATTGGGCAGCCAAATATTTAGCTCTCCAGTTAAAATTTTCTTGTAAAAAATAAATAAAATTAGTGTGCGTTGAATTTTCATAATGAAATAAATCGCAATTTCATAAAAGAAGAAAGAGATGAAATATTAACTAACTGGAGATTGCTAGTTTTTTTGTGAAACCGGGCATAAGAGTTTTTGCTTTCTAAATTTCTGACACTTGGGATGAATTTTAGAGTGAAGGTCAGGGTTAATTTTAGAGACGGGTTTCTAGTGAATTTTAGGTCGATTTCTAGGGTAGGTTGTATTAAAGGGCATATTTAAGAGTGAATTATTGAATTTTAGGGTTAATTTTAGAGTGACTTGTAGGTTGAATTTAAGAGTGAATTTTATAATTAATTTGTCGTAATTTTAGGAGGAATTTTAAAGTTAATTTGCGGTAAATTTATGATGAGCTTGATGGAAAGTTTGGATTGATTTTGGGATGAATTTTAGGATGAACTTTATGGCTGGGTTGTACGGTGTATGGTAAATTTTGGAATGAATTTGAAATTGAATTTAAATCAATTTGGGATGAATTTTACGGTGAATTATGCGATGATATCTAAGGCGAAGTTTATAATAATTATAGGGCGAATTTTAAGATGCCTAAATCAAATAAATAAACCAATAGGCATAAACCTTGGTTTATTTATTTTATTATATTAACTTGTTATTTTGTATCTAGAATTTAAATACATTAAATTTATTAAATTAAATAAATTCTGTTGCTCTACGATTGAATTTGGTTTGGAAAAGGATGAATTTGATTTGGAAAAGGATGAATATTTTTTGGCAAAAAGTGAATTTGATTTGGAAAAGGATGAATATGTTTTGTAAAAGGTTGAATTTGGAGTGCAAAACCTATATACATATACAGCCAAAGTTGTTTTTGTGCGGTAGATAGGGACCATACAAAAAAAAACACAAAAAAAAAAAATATTCACAAACTTCATAAATCGCTATAATAAATAATTTTGTACAAAAATTACAAAAACAATTTTTTATGCGGTCAAAAGGGACCGCATAAAAAAGTCTCCCTTAGTAAATATATATGTCAAAGTTTTACGAAATAGCGAGAAAGTGCTTTCCAAACAAAATAAATAATTAAATTACACATGGAAACATTTAAAAAATGTAATTTATCATTTTAAAATAAAAATAAATAAATTTTTTTAGTTTATGTTCAAGGTTAACAATCAGTGTGGCTATTACTACGCATTTCGTTGGTTGTGAAAAAAACATTTCTTTTAAATAAATTATATTCTTTGTGTGCAAGATAATAGGTAATTACACATTGAAAGCTGAAATATGGAATATATAAGAATATTGAGCAAATGGTGGATCGTGGCTTAAGCATGATTTACACATTCCAACAATGTTGGCCAACAAAAAATGAAGAGATTAGTATATTGCGAATTTCATTTGAAAGACAAGAACAAATATATAAACAAGCAAAATTTTGTTGCAGTTTTTTTTCTCTTTTTTTATCTTTGCTTCCATAAAAAAAATTGTTTGGCTATAAAATATACTCTACCCGAGTATATTTTATTCAAACAAAAATAATCAAAATTTATTTTTATTTTTTAAAAATTTTAATTCATAATTAAAATTTACGTTTGAAAAGTTTTCATTTTAGCCAAAAAAAACTGGTAATTTTGATAAATAAAGCGGAATTCATCCAAAATTACATAGTCGATTTTATACCGCCAAAAAATTATAGCATGCCCGACATTTTTGTTTTACTTTTCTCTTTTTCTCACATGAACATTTTTTCTATTACGTGTAGCTCTAAGTCTACAACAAAAAAAGTTGGAAAAACATTGTTGGAGCGTATAAATCATGCATTAGTAGTAACGTATTGGACTAGAGCGGGTGAGGTCTGGGGTTCGATAGTGCTCACGGTATTTCAATTTTGTTTTCCAATTTATATTTTTTTGACGTGATCACGTGTTACACCGCATATTCACCAAATTGACACGAAATTTTCCCCTTGCACGTGAGTTTCACTCATCTAGTGTAATCATTACCTTTAACTAAAATGAATGATTCCTTAGGTTGTTCCTTAGGTTGTGGCAGATAATTTATATTAATTTAAAATAATTAGCCTCAACACCGTACAAACGTTATCACACAAAACACCTACGGCCGTGTAGACGACACAGCCCACTCCGACGTTTGATTTTTGAAGAAAAATACAGGGCCCACTGTTTGTCGTTCTGTAAGGTTTTTTGTGTGATGCCCGAACACATGAAAAATCATCCATAAAAGGCCTTACTCTTTTTTTTTCTTTCATTTTATTCTATGCAATCTTTTCTGGGGCTCAAGGTACTCCCAACTCTTTCGCAGTTAACTTTTACAGTCCTACTTTACGCAGTAAACCTGCATATTGCATTGCTTGATGCCAGCCTATAGTGCTGACATGAAAGATGGGTCGGCCCATGGATTCCGCATAGATGTGTTCATCGTCATCACCGATCGTAATCAGATAATGAAAAATCCCTTTTGCATCCCGCCCCAATAGGGATTCGAACCCGGTGCCTCTCGATCCAACCGCCGTAGCTTTAACCACTGCGCCGTTTGGTCGGTGCCTTACTCTTTGGTTTAAGGTCTATTTATGGTACAATAATCATTAAAAGCCTTTAATCTCGAGCTACTCCTATTTGGCTAAATAATAACGGCTAATCAAATATCAAATGGTCAAATCACCATTATATATAAATTGTATCCGTCCTAGGACGGGCTATACCCCCTAGTATTATATATTGATATTGGTTTTTTTTGGTAAAATATTTGTGCCGTTTTCAAAGAGTCCTGAATTTTTAAAAATGTATGCATCATGTGATGAGCCTGGAAAACCACAAGTGACATCTCTTATTCTGTAAACAAATAAATTTCAGTTATTTTAATTTAATCGTAGATAACCTTTTTTCTTACATGTAATTAGCATCTGCAACTATTTGGACATTATAAGAAGTCCATTCCTTACGATTAATGAAATCACCATGGGCGTTTTTAGGTGGAAGTACTGGTATATGTGTTCCGTCAATTACCAATAGTATTTGCGGGATTTTAGATATTTTAAAAAATTATCTAGAGATCAAACGTATTCAATCCCACCAAGCTGAACTCCTTGTTTTTGACCAACAACTTCTCGTATGGTTTTGCTTTGATAAGCACATCCATTTAAAAAATAGAAACTGATTGTTCTTACATAACTGATAAAGTTTCATAAATTGCCTTTGTTTTGTCGACGTCTTGTCATATATAAATATTTTAGCCATATTAATCATTAAATTTGATTTTTGCAAATTTGTCATTTTAAAACATTTTTTTTTATAAAATTAAAAACGCAACTTACGAGTTAAGCTTGTTTATTTTGAATTGTTTATTATAATATCAAGCTGTCAAAAAATGAAGTATGCCTACTGTTGAGTCGTATATTTGTTTGAAATGAGTTTCCTACTCTGGCAACTCACTAAGTTTATTCATTTTCGGAGTATACACAGTGGGCTGTGAGTTAGTGAAACAAATATATGGGGACTTCCGGCATCTTCTTTTTTAGAATCAATTATTGTACAATAAGGAGTGAGAATAGACGCATTGTAAGGACCAGTACGTCCATTAAATAAAAAAAAGGAGAAATTTATAATTATGTATTTATGTAATTGTTAAATAAAATTAATTAAATTAAATAAATGTTACGTCAATAAAATTATATTCTCTTAAATATAATAATAAATCAAATGGATGTCCTTTATTTGATGCAATCTCATTCTCCGCGGAAAATCGCCGCATGAGCACAAGTAACCAAAAATAATTAAACCTCATCGTTGATCAGCAATTCACAGCAGAAGAAGTACGAATTGCAACAGGATTTCCAAATTCATCAAGATTAATTACAAACTTAACACCTACTAAGTTCACACTAATGATTCAAATTATAACTAACTTCATGCGCGGTGTGAAACCAAACAGGCTTGATAGTATAATAGTATTATACAATACTATTTAGCTATTACACTACCTACGGTATGAAATCGGTATGATTTTTAATTTAATTACCGGTAAAACCGGTTTATTTTGAAAAATTAAACTTATGGAGTGGTTATATAAACGGAAACGAAACGAAAACGAAACGGACTAAAACGAAAGACGAAATATGGTTATATATAGGCAGAAACGTATTTTGACGTTTTTAAAATGGTTTTATTTTATTTCAAAAATTTACTCGCGCGCTAAAATAAAATAAATAAATTAAAAAAACAAATGGATACGTAACAGTATGCATGCAGCATTGCTAAGTATTATTCAGTTCAGAGGCAAAATGGGATTTTTGAAAGTTATTTTCTTAAAAAACGAGGATACACAACAATTTTTTAAATATTTACACTTGGCAGCAGACACGTTTTTTTCTACAAAACTAATTAATAATGTATAGGATAAATTCAGTTATATACGCTGATTTGCGTGACAATCAATTTTTCTAGTTTTATTGATAATTATAAAAATTCTACCTCGTCAAAAACATTCTACCATGACGTTTCATTTAGTTTTGACATAAGTGCTACTAAGGATAGCAAAATAAAATAAACCGATACTGTATAACCGCAAAGACGAAACGAAAGCAAATTTAATGGAATCAATTTTTCATTTTGTTTCTTCTGTAGTAACGTTTTCATTCAATCAATTCATTCGTTTCATTTCATTCCGTTTCCGTTTCGGTTATATAACTAGCCTATTAATTGGTGATTCGGAATTTCAAAACTGTCACATGATTAGAAATTTTCGAAATTATTCGAGTATGTTTGAAATTGTTGGGTGTTTTTGACGGTTCGCTGTTACTCGAGAATCTTAGAGTATATTCGAAGAATATGATTTTTCGATAATTATGTAGCAATAAATTACTTGACAAATAATTCCATATTTACATGGATTTTCGGAATTTTTTGCGGGTTTTCCGAATTTATTCATTAATATCTAGATTTTTCATTATTTTGAAATTATTCAAGGTCAATCGAGATTCACATAATATAGAGATTACCCCATTTATTCTAGATTTTAAAGTTTTTCGACATTTCTCGGATTATTCGAGATTTTTAAATATTTTCAAATTTATTTGAATTTTGTAAGGCAATGTTGTGAGCATAGGTTTGAGTTGTGGGAACTAGCCGAGTTACACCGCATCCCTAACTATATACCTTTTACTTTTGTCTCACAGGATTGAATGAATTCCCAACATAATCAACAAATATTTGTGTTCGTTATGTTGGAAATGCAACTTTGAGACAAAAGTAAAAAGTATGTTATTGGGGATGCCGTGTTACACATACCATATAAATTTGAACCGTGATATTTAGATGGTTTTTAGAGATTTCGATATTTCTCCAATTTCCTAGGTTATTCGAAATTATTCCAGAATGTCCAGGTTTTTTACATTTTACATGGCGGTGATTAGCGCGTATAGAATTTCCTTTGGTTTAACATACTTACGGTTTACGGATGACTCGATATTTGGAAACTTTCTAGAATATTCAAGATACTTCGAAAATTCGACATTTTTCAGATTATTTCGAAATTCTTGGTATTTTTCAAATTGTACTCATGCTTTATCGATATATTTAAAAATCGTCATAGCATTGAGTTGATTGCAAGAAATTTCGTTTTGTTTAAGACCATTGAACTGGATCAGGCGAGGCTGGACAATAGGAAAAAATAGGTTTTTAACTAAAAGATTGTTCGAAGATTGTTCATAGGCAAAAGAAGCATTTTTCGGGGCCAAAGTAAAATTTTGCGCGGGTGCCCAAAAGTTGTAGTTACACTGTTGATGTTGCGGTTTCTCATATTTATATATTTATTATACATTTGCCGGGAAATTTAATCACAATCAAAGGAATTTAATAAAAATTGGGTGACACCACACGCAGTTTAATATAATTTCTAACGGTAGTTTAGGGTCCCGTAATTAGAAAAATTTATTTAGAAGCTTATTTCCGTGGAACATACCGAATTTCATCATAATAAGTTAAGGATTAGCCAAGTTCTATCCTAACCGGCCCTATTTCAGAACTTTTTCTAAGCACAATTTTTTAGCAAAATAGCTAAGTTCTATCTTAACAGGCCGTATTTCAGAACTTCATCTAAGAATCAATTTAGAATCCCATTTCTAACGTACTTATCGAATTTCATCACGCTTGGTTAAGGAATAGCCAAGTTCCATCATTTTAGAATCGCATTTTCAACGCACATCTCCAATTTCACTAAAATCCGATAAAAATAGCTAAGTTTCATCCTACTTGGCCACATTTGAGAACCTTATCTAAAATACATTTTATAATTCGAACTTCATCTTGCTTGTCAAATTCCACTAAAGTTGGTTAAAAAGTTCCCAAGTTCCTTCCTAATTTGCTTTATTAAAGAACTTCTAAAAATGATTTTAGAATCTCATTTCCATCGTATTAAGTCTTGATAATTTTTGTGTGTTTGGATTTCTTTTTTTAAATTTAGTATAAAGTTTGAATTTCAATGAATTTTTTTTTAAATACTTTTTTAAACACAATGTATCTACGCATTTTAGTTGGCATTGTTTGTTTTAAAATTAATTTAAGATAAACTTCATTCGCATGCATGGTTTTGGAAATTCTTCGAATAATGGGACTGAATTTGATTCAGACAAATCGGAAACACTTTTAGGTAAATTTTGAAAGATCGGATACAAAATGATCTGATGATGAAATTATAGATTTGATTTGCAAGAAGGTTATCAATATTATGGAAAATAAAATGATAAACAATTATCTATGATGCTAAATAAAATATCTTTAGGTCGCTATAATCCAATACTACATAAATTCATAAAATTCTTTAGCAGTGTTATTACCACATTTTATAAAAAATTATTTATTCTTTTTTTCCAAAAACCCCAAAAGAGTTTTTGGATATTGTCTAATAAAAAATTATCTTCCCATTTATTTCAATTATATAAAGTACAGCTAAGCCATATATAGAATCTATACAGAACCGAAACAATAGGATAAATTGAACTAAAAAAAAAAAAATTAAAATTAGATAAATTTAAATTTTATCCTTTTTTTTCAACAAATAATTTAAAATAAATCAATTATTCTGCAAATGAATATAAATATTAGAAATATTAGAAATTATTTAATTTTTTGTTTTGTTTCGTATTATATTCTAAACACAACACAATAAACCTTCCAAAATATTTTGTAAATAATTGTTTTTGTTCACAATTAACCAAAAACTTTTCCTTCTCTCCCCATATCTCCATATAGTATCTGTATATAGATATCCCAAAAATAATATTTTCCATTTAATCATATTCACACATTACCCAGTTTTGGCCCCAATTATATTTTATTGTTGTTGTTGTGTATTGTTATTATTATTTTTTATTGTTAAACTTTTGCTTTTATTATTTAAAAAAAAAAAAAATTAAATATTTTTTTGGAAATGCCTAAATTTTACATACAATATGGTATTGGTACTGGATATGTGCAAACATTTTAGATTTTTATGATAGCATCCGAAAAGTATGTACAGTTTAATTGAATTTAAGGTAATCTGATGTTCATCCTTGAGTTTTGGTACAATGTTTAATGCTCACATGACTAAATTGGTGAAATAAAAACTAATTTAATTTTACACTACGTTTTATACTTAATTATTACGAATGGAAAGGAATGAACTCATCTTATTTCAAATTTTATAAAATTTGTACGATGTACTCATTTCAAGAAAATACAATTATAAAGATAATTGAAGGAACAAAAAAAAAACGTTTTCCATCAGACAGATGATAGTACTTTCGTTTCAAATTAACTTTACATTTTCAATTTCTAAAATACAAACAGTTGCTTTGATTTTATACGAATTATCTGTACAATATTGTACAACAAATACTTAAGTAAGTAGGATTAGAGTTCATTTTATATATTTAGTATACTTAAATTGATATAGTATTCAATTCAAGATGTGAATAGGCTAAATCCAAATTTTCCAATTCCAATTTAAAACAACAACATATCCAGATCTTTCGTTCTCTTTGTGAGTCTATATATGCAAACATAATTGAAATAAATGAAAATTTATTTTTCGCAAATGATTTGGAATTTTTTTGTATCTCAATTTTTACATTTAGATTTCTATTTATATCTCTATACGAGTATGTATTATATTATACACTAATACAGCATAAGTATATACAGCAAATCTACCCTATTTAAATTTTCTATTAAAAATTTCGATTCTGTGTAGATTTAAAGCTTAGATGATGTTATTAGTATGCAATTCTATTGATTGGATATAATTGAGACAGTACGAATAAATGTCCGATTAAAAATCACGAATTCAATTTAAATTATGATATTCATTGGTGTGAAAATACCAAAAATTTACTAGAATTAATTGATTTATTTAAATATTCTAATTTTTAAAGTTTTATAAAATAAACATTAGGTTGGTAAGGCAGGACTGCTGCCTGGCTACCACACGACTCCCTTCTGGTTGTTAAAAAAAGTTAATAGTTTCATTTAAGTAGTGAAGAGAAATCGCGGCCTGTTTAAAATTCATCAGAAGTAACTATAAATTTGAATAATTTTTATGCTCAGAGGATTGTGGCTGTGACTCATTGTAATTCTAAATATTAGCTAAATAATACAAACTTTTCTAATAAAATGATATTGAATTAAAAACTGTAACTAACAACAATACAAACAAAATTATGAAGCAAGCGTCATTGCATTATAACCGAACGAGACTTTCAAGGAAAAGACTATACGAAATCATAACCTGAAAATAGTCTCCAAGGAGGTATATAAGGCTGCTGAAAGAAATTGCAACAAACTTCACAAAAATATGTATGTTAAAGCAACCATGATAAAGTGCTCAAATTACTAATGACATGACAGTTCATTATATTGCTTATTATATTCTTTTAATCCTTTATATTTATTTTTCCAGAAGGTAACATTCACCCTTAGCTTAAGGTACAAAAATATTGTTTACATAAAATATTTTAATAATCTTGAATTTTTTACTTTTCCCACTATAACGAAGTTATATTGGGTAAGTATTGTAATCGCGAAAAAAATGTTGTTCCAGATTTTCACATTTCTCGACGAATTAGGTTGCCAGGACCCCGAAACACCGATCAGAAAAATGTCGTGTCCGTCCTTCCATCCTTCCGTCCGTCCTTCCAGTCGCACATTTTTATTATTTTTGTTTCGCCTCCCATTCTCACAAATATTGATAGTTTTGATCGAAATTTTGCACAAAGATAGATTTCAGTAATAAGCAGTGTGTGTTAACTTTTAGATCCATTCGGGAGTAGAATAGAGGGGGTTGCAGTGGAAGAGAAAACTGCCAAACAGATTTTCTCAAAAACGAGACCGACGAATTTTTTGTTATGTTAATGATAAATTTGACAATTTATCATCTACTTGTTCGCAAAATTTGAAGTCGATTGAAGCATTGCGTGGGGGTCATTTTGCCAAAAAGGAACAACATAAATTTGTTTATCTGTTTACCGAAAATGTCGAACTTTCTGAAGAAGTGTTTCTCTACAGTTAATACACCTCGCAAATTCCAGCAATTGTTCCCTAGGTGTCTTTAAGATAAAATGAATAAATTACCGTGTAATATGAAATTTAAATTTCTAAATTTACCTAAAATACTTTGTTGGTGGCAAATAATTTCATCAACATTTAAAAATAATTATATCTAGTGAGCTTTTAAATATATCGAGTTATTCCAAAGCAACCTTGATTATACAAGCCATAATCTAAAAAACGAAGCTTTTATAAGGGAATTAGAAACGCGGAAAAAACCAAACTTTTCATAGTAAAACACACAAAACATATGGGAAATCACTTTTTCTCCGAAGACAAATTTGTAAATGAAAACGTTGCAAATCCTCAATTATGATTTCTGAAATATTTTCATAAATGTTTGAATTTCAACATATATAAATCTCGTTTAAGTAAATCGTTTTCATTTTCTTGTAATAATTGGTTTATTTAAACCAAAATATAAAAAAAACTTCATCACAACAGCATTCTGGTCAAATTAAAAAGAAAAGCTTACTACAAATCGAGTGCATTAAGCCAATATACATAGATGGCAGTGGGCAGTAAACATTTTGAAAAATCAAACCAAAAATCGCCACTTGGGGAAATTTAAGTTCAAAAATTGTAGGAAAAGCAAAACAAATTCTCAAAATATTAAGAACGTGTCATAATTTTGTGATTAAACAATTTTTTTCGTATTTTTCTGCATAAATCTGAGACATCTAACACTATGATTCTTTCGGCTTTTTTATAGACAAATATATTATTTTTGATGCATTCCAATATTTACGGTTTGGTAAACCAGTGAAATAAAGAAGCATTTACTCCATAATACATCTACTCCACTCAAAAGTAGAAATATCGTTTACTCCCCCTACCCTTCCTTAAAGAAAAAACAAGAAAAATTTCCTTCGTTCTTTCGGTAGTTTGGTTTCGTACTGATAATCTCAAAAACAAAAAGTTCGATCTACTCATCAGGTAGCTACGACCAAACTACAAAAAATACAACTCGAACTGTATACGTTATATACCAGGACGAGCGTAGAGAACTACCGAAAGAACGAAGGAAATTTTTCTTGTTTTTTCTTTAAGGAAGGGTAGGGGGAGTAAACGATATTTCTACTTTTGAGTGGAGTAGATGTATTATGGAGTAAATGCTTCTTTATTTCACTGGTTTACCAAACCGTAAATATTGGAATGCATCAAAAATAATATATTTGTCTATAAAAAAGCCGAAAGAATCATAGTGTTAAAAACAGACAAATTTTCAAAATTTCTAAAAAATCAGTGTAGGCTTTTAAATACACACAAAGAAATTTTCCTTCTGTTTTTTCTTGGTGAATATAATAATTCGCCAAACCAGTACGCTCGTCCTGGTATATAACGTATACAGTTCGAGTTGTATTTTTTGTAGTTTGGTCGTAGCTACCTGATGAGTAGATCGAACTTTTTGTTTTTGAGATTATCAGTACGAAACCAAACTACCGAAAGAACGAAGGAAATTTTTCTTGTTTTTTCTTTAAGGAAGGGTAGGGGGAGTAAACGATATTTCTACTTTTGAGTGGAGTAGATGTATTATGGAGTAAATGCTTCTTTATTTCACTGGTTTACCAAACCGTAAATATTGGAATGCATCAAAAATAATATATTTGTCTATAAAAAAGCCGAAAGAATCATAGTGTTAAAAACAGACAAATTTTCAAAATTTCTGAAGAGACATCTAACGTACACTAGTAAAACTAAAGATAAATGTAGCAAGTATTATTTTAATTCGTCAGAGCCAACTTTGATGTATTTTTCAAAATGAAAGTTCGAAAAATATATTTTAGAAATAATTTAATTTTAATATTTCTGCAATTAATATTTACTTAATACCAATAAACCCTTCCTGTATATTGTTGCTAAAGATATGTAGAACACTTTTGTATAAAAATTTTGTAACATTTTTGCTTTTTTCAATAAAAAACTTGAAGCTAAAAAACACCATTTTTACTATGGATTTCTATGGAAATTAGTGAAAAGTTATACCAGTAAAAAAGCTTCTAAAAAATACGTCATAATGATTATGGCTCTATACTCTAGAAGGCTCTGGTTATTCCCGT
>CAUVYM010000624.1:0-29275 GCA_963556165.1 Tipula helvola
ACTTAATAAAAAAAAACAAACTAAAATAACAATCTAAAAGAGATGTATTATAAGAGATAAGTAACTGTTTTAATCCATTTTCCATGCAAATGTTGATGCAACTTTGCGCAAATAATCAATTCATAGTATTCGTTAAATGTTTTAACACATTCCAGCATTTTATCTTTTTTGTTCTTTTTTTCTTAATGTAAAGTACTCAGTAGTTTTTTCTCTGTTATTTCTTGTTCATTTTTCAATTCATTTACGCTTAGAAATAATGATGGGCTGATTGTTTTTTTCACCTCAGAATTAATTTTGAAATCATTGAAAATACAATAATTTTTAAACAGTATTATGAATACTATGTTATACAACATATTATTTAAGGAAAATAAAAGGCTTTACTTTTCCTATTCCCCCCTTCCCTCGAGTTCGAACCCTGCTCGGAACAGGTTTAAAATAAAATAAACCTAACCAAAAATTTAAAATAAACCTGTTCCGAGCAGGGTTCGAACTCGGAAGCGGAATAGGGAAATTTCAAACCAAAAGCCAATGCCAATATTAATCTCGTGTGCCAAGAAAAGGCAGAAGAATCGCTTTCATAGGAATTGGCTAATCCAGAACTTTGTATTTTTCTCAAAAAAATTTATATATTTAAAGGGCGGTGAAAAAGCAATTTTTTTCACCTTCGGTGAAAAAAAATTCTAACCGTTTTGTCGAAAAGTTTTCTTTAGTGATAAATAAACAATAAAGAATATCTTGCTAGAATGTGTTGAGGTGGGAACAACAATAATAACTGATTGTTGGAGAGGTTATGTGGACTTGGAAGAATTGGGTTTATACATATGACTGTTAATCATAGTATTAATTTTATAAATCCTTTGACTGGTGCAAACACACAGGCGATCGAAAATAGATGGAGTGTTTATAAGCGAAAATTTAGATCAAGATATATTACAAACAGAAGTGATCTCAGTTTACTTTTCGTTGAATTCATTTTTAAATTGAAATTCAAAATGATGCGTTTGATAATATGATGAGAAAGTTAATTAAATACGATTCTCTATATTTTTGCTTATATGAAAATAAAATAAAAAAACTGCACGAGCTGGATTCGAACCCACCCAGTCTAACAGGACACTCACCTTAAATTTAATTAAATTTTACTGGGGGGTAAATGCGCAATTTAACCTTTTTTTTATAGTTTTTTCAGTTTTGTTTACAAAATAGAAAGTTGTTTACGAACTAGTAATTTTAGTAAAAAAAAATAAAGTGTTAAAATATGGGTAAAAATGGGACCAAATTTCACAGATTACTCCCAATCTTCGAATCCAGATTTAGGGATTTTATTTTATTTTTTTTAAAAAATCTTAATACAGTATAACTCGATAATAACGGATTTTCTAGGGACTGTAATTTTTTCGTCCGTTATAACCGTGTAAATCAAAAATAAATTGAATCTTAATCATCTGATTTTTTTTAAAAATCTAAATTTTTTGTTTAGGATTTAAAAAGTAATCTGTAATTTTTTTCTGAACCCGAATTTCAGTCAAATATTTCTTTTCGAAATTATCTTCAATCATATATAATTTTTTTGAAATATTTAGGTATTACAACATGTTTATAAAAATTTACGACCTTTTTAAAACTTTTTTTATGTTTCTATGACAGATTTTTTTTAATATCAGTAAAAACGGCTTTCTCCTCTTCCATTGAACCTTTTTCTTCATATTTTTCTCCATCTGATATTATTTCTTTTGCATTTATAAATAAATAAATCAAAACAACATCCTCTTGATTTTTTTTCATCTAAAAAAAATTATGCTATTGTAGTATTAAAAATTACATTAAGTGATTCATTTTGAATTTCTTTTCCTGATTTAATTCTACCAAGCCTGATTTTTTAAAAAAATTCAAGATTATTTGAATTGATACTTTAAGTATTAACTTTCTATGATATGAATTGCCTAAAAACATATATAATATAGTCTTCACGGATCATGTTCAACTTTTCCCCATGGGAAAAGTTGAACATGACAAAATCTAAATTTTAATATTTAAAAATAGTTAAATGTTTAAAATAAAGTAAAAATAAAATGGGGTTTTAATTATATAATTAAATTATGGTAAGTGTCTACTTTTGGGGGGGTGAGATCGACCACAATTTAAAATTTATTAAAAACTAGTTAAATAAATTTCGTATGCCTTTATTTATATCACATGTTCTAATCTCTATTTTTATCTTTCTTAAGGCATCTTCTAAAAGACATGAATAAAAGACTTTTGATCGAATAAACACTAACAGAAGAAGAAACGTTTATATATGCACGTTTAATCGGATTATTAACCCAACTAAAAAAAATAAAATGTATTAGAGGTCATTGTACCGGAACAATGGATGTTAACAAAACGCAATTTTTTATTTACATTTAATAAACCAAGAGAATTTGCATTTATAAACGCTTCTTCTTCTGTTAGTGTTTATTCGATCAAAAGTTTGTAATTCATGTCTTTTTAGAAGATGCCTATGAAAAATAAAAATAGAGATTAGAACATGTATTAAAAATAAAGAAATAAAAATTTATTTTCAATTTTTAATTTTCAAAAAGATATTTGTGGTCGATCTCACCCCCCCAAAAGTAGACACTTACCTAAATTATTTTCTGTTTTTTTATGTCGAACCTTTTTTTTGAATCAACTTTAATGCCAATTATATGTGGCAGTACTGAAGACGCTTTGGATTAGCTCGTCGGTATTGGATTAATGCCTAGGTTAAAGGCCTGCTCGTCATGTAATATGCAGATGAAGCACACCGTCTATAAAAAACGGTCGATGGCATTGCATTCAGGTGCATGAATAGGGAATGCAGGAACATTAAATGCTATTTCTCAATAAGAACAGGCACCTTTTTCGGCAATTTAATTTAACATTAAACAAATGTATTCTTTTAATATACACCTGGGCTAAGAGCGATACCCAAGCATCTATTTTAGAGGACATAAATATAGGAAGAACCACAATTGTCAATTTTTTAGTAAAATAAGGGTGTTGTGTGAAAATTACGGTAAGTTTTTCTTATTAGATTAGGCGGTCCGGGAATAGTTTGCCAGATCGACGAAAATCTATTTAGACACAAACAAAATATCATCGGGGCAGGGCTACTAGTAATGAAATGTGGGTTTTTGGAATTGCAGATGCCTCCTATAAACCTGCCAAGATATATATGAAGTTTGTTTTAAATCGTACAGCATACACTTTACTACCCATTGTTCAAAGTGTTTGTAGAATTAGAACAATTATTAATAGTGACAAGTGGCGGGCTTATAACAACCTGAATTCTCTGGGGTTTTAACATGAAACGGTAAACCATAGTCTATATTTTGTAGAACCTGCCACGCTAGTAAATACCCAAACAATAGAATTATACTGGGCAAAGGTAAAACAAAGAATAAAAAAAAATGAAAGGGGTTTCTGGTAGTTTATTGGAGAAATATATATCTGAATGGACATGGAAAGATAGTATTTATGATAAAAGGTGGGAACCCGTAATTGAATTAATTAAATATCTTTATTCGTATTTGTTTTATTTAAATGTTGTTAGGTATATTTTTAATAATTTATTTAATTTATTAAAAAAATTGGCTGGTCCCACGTAAGTCCCCCCTATATTCAAATCCTTTTAGTTTTATTAAATTAATTAATTAATTAATTCATTTATTAAATTAAATTAAAAAAATTAAAAAACAACATTTTGACACACAGAGAATTGGTAATTTTAACTTGCACAGAAATCTCTACAGTAAACTGGCTACTTCAAAATAATTATATACTAACAAGTTGTGTTTTTTGAAATGCAACAAATCAATGACATGTATAGTTACCGAAAGTTTTCAATTCTGGCGATGCTCAAAATGTAGAAACGAAAAATCTTATTAAGTAAAAGCATTTTTTTTTAATTCAAAATTGAAAACTAGTCTTGTGATTGATATTATATATTTTTGGTCCATAGAACTATTGTAAACAAACACGAGTCAGCAGATTTATACAAAAAGCAAGGCTACAGTTGGAAGATGGTACAAAAAACTACAATTTATTTCATATGAGGTTTTAAAAGACAAAGCACAAAAATTGGTGGCATTGGTCAAACCGTGCAGATAGATGAAAGTTTATTTTCCAAAAGAAAATATATTATTGGTCGTTTATGTCGCTAAATTTGGATAATCGGTGGAATTTGCTATAACGACAACAAAGTTTTTTTTTGTTGAAACATTATTTAGATCACAAGCTGCTCTTGAAGAAATAATACTTGCAAAATGTGGAATTAGGAACAACAATTAATACCGATCAATGGACAGGCTATAACAACCTTACAAATTTAGGCTATGTTCATCTAGCAGTAAACCATTCATTCAATTTTGTAAATCCAGAAAATCATGTAAACGCTCAAAAAATTGAAGCAACTTGGTCAGTTGTTAAGAGATGGTTGAGGAGAAGAAGTATTAATAGATTTGAGATGGTTTTTTATTTTGCTGAATTTTGTTTAAGAGGAAGTATAAAGACTGCGTTTTTGAAAAAAGTTTAGAAGAGCAATTTAATTCTGGCAATATAATAAATTTATAATTGTTTTTTAATTTTTTAAATTTAATTTAATAAATGAATTAATTAATTTAAATAAAATTAAAAGGATTTGAATATGAGGGGGATATAAGAGGGATCGGCCAAAAAATTAATAAAAAATAATATTCCTGGGGAGTAAAAAAAATACATTGATTTTCGGTGGGGGGTTTTCTGAACATGATCCGTCTTCACATTTTTCATAATAATTTATAAGATTACAAACCATTGTCTTTCGTAATTTACTTTGAATGATCTAACTACACCTTAATCCATTGGCTGAAAAATGCTTGTGGTATTAGGAGGTAGATAAACCAAATTAACATGTGTTAAATATTCATTGATATTCGGATGGGCAGTACAGTTATCGATTAATAATAAAATTGGCCTTTTTTCTATTCTTAATTCAGAGTCCCATTCCATTATTTCCTGTTTAAAAATTTCTGAACTCATCCAGGCTCTACTATTTGATTCATATTTAAACGATTTCGATACTATATTTTTAAAACATCTAGGATTCTTATATTTTCCGATTATTAATGGCTTTATTTCCTTTCCACAAATGCTAGCACATAAAAAAACGGTTAATCGCCCTTTTGATAACTTACCACATCTGCATTTCTCCCCTTTAAAATTAAATGTCTTATTAGGCAAAAATTTATCAAAAAGTTCTGTCTCATCACTAGGGCTATCAAATGCAATTTTTTGCATTTTTTGCAATAAATGCAATTTTTTCGATATAAATTGCAACTTTTTGCAATAAAATATTGGAAAAGTTTGCCCCAAAAATGACAAAAACACAAAAAACCAAGATAAACAAGACGTTAAAATACACCAGATTGTATAAAAGCGAATTCACTTTGGGAATTAATAATGAGATATTTTGCACCTTATGTTCTTGTATTGTTGACTGCACAAGGAAATCAAATGTTGATTCGCATAGGAGAACTAAGAAACACTTGGAAGGAATGGATATACAAAACAATAATTGTGTAAAACAACCGGTTCAAACTTTTTTTGATAACTCTGCAGAAAATATTAATAGGAAAATTATCCAAGCCTTTGTATCTGCCGATATACCCTTGTATAAGCTGGAAAATCCAGCAATCAAGGATTTATTTAAATGTTTAGGAGCTCCTGTATTTTCTGTTTCTAATGCACGCAATAATCTAATAAAAATGTATAACGAACATCTAAGTCATCTCATTAAATATTTTGAAAATAGAAAGCTATTTCTTGTAATTGATGAGTCGGAATCCGTAAACAGAAATATTTCAATGTTTTGGCAGCTAAAACTGAAGAGCCTCGTAAAATATTCCTTTTAGATTGTATTCCTCTCAAAACAAGTATGAATTCAACTATGGTAAAAGGCTTAGTTTTAGAAAGCTTAGAAAAGATGAATATATTGGCCAAAAACATCGTTTTAATTATTTCGGACGCAGCAAGATATATGATGAAGGCAATTATAGCGTTTAAAAGCGATTATGAACAAATTTTACATGTCCAATGCCTTGCACATCTGATACATAATTGTGCCATGAAAATAAAAGCCAATTATAAGGATGTGGATTTTCTTATATCTTCAATAAAGGGAATATCAATCAAAAACAAGACAAATTTGGTGTTATTTGAGGAATTAGGCACACCGCCTGCAGTAATTGTAACAAGATGGTCATCTTGGTTAAGAGCAGTAAATTATTATTGCGATAATTTTCCATCGATAAAAAACATCGTAGATAAAATGCCTGACGATGGAATATTAGTATATAATGCAAAAGAAGCCGTCAACGGTGAAAACCTTCTTTTTAATTTGTGTGAAATAAAGGGATGTTATATGTTTTTGACAGAGATTTTAGATTTGTTTGAAAAGTCATACTTTGATATAGCTTCTGGATACAAGGTTTTGAATGAAATATATTTTGGATCAGATCCACTTAATCTTAAAGTTTATATAAATTCAAGAATGGAATCAAATGATATTAGCGTGATTGCAAACAGGTTTGATAAAAACATAAGCCCTTCAATTTATTGTTTACTGGATAAATGCCCCCCAACTTCTATATCAGTAGAAAGAAGTTTTTCATTACTAAATAAATTGCTAGCTAAGGATCGAAACTTTTTGCCTAACAACGTCAACAAGTATATGTTTTATTATTATAATAGTAAAGTGTCAGTAAATGAAGAATTTGAAAAAGATTCCGATGATTAAATAAGAATTTTGCCTGTTTTTTTTAAATTGCTACAAATATTTGCTTTTTTTATAAATGCAATTTTTTTGCAATAAATGCAATTAGTTTTTGCAATAAATGCAATTTTTTGGCAATAATAAATGCAATTTTTTGATAGCCCTACTCATCACACTTGATAATGTCCTTATCTTCGTATTTTTCGCGCAATATCGGACAGTTTTTTTCTATCCATTTATTGATCAATTCAATATCAACATCCTTTGATTCATCACTTATACTTCCATATGTTATTGAATGTCTAGATTTAAATATATTTAACCAACCATTTGAACATTTAAAATCTGTCAGTTTCATTTCATTGGCAATTTAAATTGCCTTCATCTTTAAAAAACCTCCGTTTATAGGAGAATTTCTTGCTCTTTGAGCAGTGAACCATTGAAAGAGTTCACTATCTAATTCTAAATGTATTGGTTTTCTTATTTTTTTGTCGAACTAGGATTTGATAAATAATTTAAATTGGTCGATTTTTTGTTGATCCAAATGGTTTTTAGTGTTGTTATTGGTATTTAATATTTTATTGCAACTTCAATCTGTTTGCTTCTCATTTCAATTTCTCTGATTATGCATATCTTTTCTTTTATTGTCATCTGATTTCTTTTTTTGCTCATTAATGTGATAATATTTTATTTATTTATAAATATCATACGTTATAACCAAATACATTATAATCGAACAATTTTAATACTAATTAGGATTAAAAAATAGTAAAATAAAAATTATCCCTCATAGCCGAATTTTCCGTCATAGCCTAGTTATACTGTAATATTTATACTCGTAAAGCATTTTTTTATAGCTTCCCACATCCTTGAACGATTTTTTCCTCTCCAGATAAGTTCAAATAACTTCCCTTGCATTCTTCTTCATACCTTCCATGTATTGGAATGTTTCGTTTTATTCTGCTCCAAGTACCCTCGATGTTGTTGGTATGAAAATCTTCTTCATTTCTAAATGTAATAGAATGATAGCTATATGTCGTGTTCTTTTTGAATTCGCTGTCGTCCTTCCATCCATCCGTTACTATTATTGAACCTGGTAGTACGTGTTTTAAAATTAAACTGTTTAAAGTCTTTGCATCCCGCTTTTCCACTATTATTGCAAAAAAAAACCTTTTCTTTTGTTGTTTTATCCTCAAAAAACCCGCACCCCTTCAACATTGTGTCCCCAATTGAATTTCTTAAATTTATTTTCATCAATTTGCACTTGATTTCCATCCCCCCTATTTTAAACTCGCTTACCTCAACACAATCAATTATTCTTTCTTCAACCAACCCTATAATCCTTTTAATTGTGTGCGAAGAATGTCCCGTAATTATTTCTAATGATTTAAATCTTACTTTACACATCCACAAGTAAACTAAATGAAAAAAATCACCAAATCCAATTTTCAAAAATCGTAATTTTTAAAGGACTATATACTCTTATATCTAATTTTTTCTTACATTTATATTGAAGTTCATTGATTTGTTTCAATGAATATCCATCCATCGGACAACTTGAAATCGAAAAAAGGATGTCATGCTCTTTTGCAAATTTAGTTTCTTCGTTGTCATTATCGAAAATTTTGGAAAAATTTTGGATCAGGTCGGGAATTTCCCTCCCGGGGGGGAAATTCCGGACCTGATCCAAGATTTTTTCTACGTGGTACCAAATAAGGTTTTATGAAAATTAAAAACATTATGACATTATTTAATTTTTAAAAAATGGTTCGTATCGGGCTTTGAACCGGGGTATTGAAGTGCTGCAAATCCTTCTGGTCTATAGCCTTTATAAATATTGATTATAATTTTATTTTAAAGGGGATATTGCATTTATCGGTTGGCTTGTGTTTATCACAACTGATTAATTTTTATAAATTTTTACACATAGGAATTATATCTTCTGTCTTTGCACAGATTTCCAATCTCATTTTTAAAATCCTTGTGTTGTTGATCTATAACATTTTTAATGGCTTTAAGTTTTACGAATTGGTAGCTGTTATGGTAATACTTATTATATTTTCTTTGAACTAGCTAAAATATTTTATGATAATAATTAGGGCGGTCAGAATTTTGCATTTATAATGATAAATTTTGCACGGTAATTTTAAAATTTTTCATTTAAGAAAATAAATTTTGCATTTATAAACTTGGTAAAGTTCCCCTTATGATCCCCCCCCCTTCGGCGGGTTCGAATCCTGTTTGTAGCAATATGGATTTTCTTCAAAAATAAATAAATAATACTATTTAATTAAAAAGCCGAATTTCTTAAATTGCTCAAAAAAATATGAAAACTCTCATTCTTATACTTCCGCTTGAACAAAAACTCACCAAAGATCAAATCCATATAGTTATTGCAATGCATATTCCTGGATTTAATTTTTCTCTTAAATAATCCCCATGAGTTTTCAATTTTCTGCGTATTCGCACCAGTTACGGGATCCACAAAATTTTCAGTATGGTTAACTGTCATATGAATATACCCGTAACTTTCCAAATTTCTATACCCGCGCCAGCAATCAGTAATGATTACCGTACCTACTTCAACATTTTCCTTAATAATATTTATTAGAGTATTAGCATCCCTAAACAATACAGAAACAAAAAAAGAATCACCAGTATCCCTATCAATCCCTCCGACAACCCAGGCAGACCTTACTAACCGCCCTACATTATATTTCCTTTTCGAGAATTTACTCTCATCCACCTCTACAAAATGACCTCTTCCCCCGATTTTCCTCGGCCTTTGCCCCAAAATTATATTGGCTGCTACCGTTTGAAACTTTCTATACCAAACATTAACAGTTTTGTGACTCTTTGTATCAACTTCAAAACGTGCCAAGTTTTGTCCTACGTTTAATGTCCAAAAATATAATAAATCCAAAAGTTTATTTATCGATTTTTTAGTATTAAAAAAAATGGTGTTTTCGAAAACTGAGCATGCTGTAGAGCATTTAAAACACTTCCATCTCAACTTGTCACGTATTTGGGATAAAGACATTATTTGATGGATGCAATTCGGGCAAAACTTTTCATTGGGAAGGTAATTCATTTCCATCAACCACATGATTGTAGAAGTATAATCTGTTGTTTTAGTTGCTAGAAGACGGTGATTCATGGTGTTAAATTGGTTTTTAATTAAATAGTATTATTTATTTATTTTTGAAGAAAATCCATATTGCTACAAACAGGATTCGAACCCGCCGAAGGGGGGGGGATCATAAGGGGAACTTTACCATAAACTTTATTAAATATATACACGAAAAATATAATAAGAAATTATTTATTCAAAGTGATTATAATATTGAGAAAAATAAAGAAATATATTTTCTGTATTAAAATTTCTATCATAGTTAAGCATCTTTTTCAACATTGAGAAACTCCTTTCAACTGGAAGTGGAGTTGGTATGCAATTTTTTAAATAAATATATGTTTTCTGTGATATGGTATCATTTGTATATTTAAATATTTCTGATATTTCGTTTTCCAACAATCTTTTCAATATATATTCTTTAATATTAATCGGATCTTATTTAAAATATATTACAAAAATTGTATTGTAACCCAACTCAAGGTTAAATTCATTGGCTTCAAGTTTATCATAAACGTCAATTAAAGCCGAATAGTTTTCTACAAAATTAACTAATTCCTCAAACAAATCGATATAATTTATTGCTTCCTTTGCCCTTTGAATCAAAATACCTTCCTTTATAGAAATTAAAAATCTTCATCGGGATTCGAACACGGGAGCTCTTGAGCAAACTTTCACTAAAATTTTATTATGAAATTTTGCAAATTTTTGCAAATTTTTGCAAAAATTTGCATTTAACCGCCCTATTAATAATACTTAATAAATAGATAGAAATTAATAATAAACAGGGATTAACAATAAAATGGGAGTAGAACATCTATGAAAAAAGATTAACGATAAACAGAGATTAGAACATTTACATTTATTTTTTTAAAAAAATGTAACCCATAAAATGTCTGAAATGTCAAAAGAAACGGAAATGAGATTAGCTTATCAAAAAGAAATGTTAATACAAAAAGACAAATTTGACAGAGAACACGAAAAAAGAGTTGAAATTAACAGAATATACGCAGAAAAAGAACGAAACAATTAGTTTCTCAATACGAGGCAGAAATTAAAAATCAGGAAGAAAAAATGAAAGAACATTTAAAGAACAACGAACTTTTTGTAGAGAAGGATTCAGAATATATTTTATGTTTAAGAGTGAGAGGTACAAATAAACTACCCCCTCAAATTAAGACCACATTAAAACTTATGAGATTAAATAAACCTAATCATGCGGTCTTTGTAAAAAATAATGAACCGATGAGAAAAATGATCCATAAAGTGAGAAGTTACATTGCCTATGGCTTTACGGACATTAAATTAATGAGAGAAATAATTTATAAAAGAGGAATGGTAAAAGTAAACAACCAAAGAGTAAATGTTACAAATGAAATAATTGAGGACCATTTTGAAGGAAAAATTAAATGTTTAGAAGAATTGATCTATCAAATATATAAAGGGACTGAGTTAGCTAAGAAAGTTAATAATTTTTTACTTCCTTTTACCTTAAATCCTCCTTTTAAAGGGTTTGGTGGTAGAAAAGTAAAAAATATTGTAGAAGGAGGTTCTACAGGAAATTACTATAATAATATTGGAGATCTTATTTATAGAATGATTGATTAAAAGAATAATTAATGATATTTATTTGAAGCTAGTTTCATAAAGGGCAACCGAGTTCTATTACAAGAAAGTTTGGTTGATCCCCCCTGGTTTGAACCCCGCCGATGCCATAATTTTTTTATAAAATAATAATAAATTAATTATTTAATAAAGTTGTAAAATTCTTGGCACTTATGCCTTTTCCCCCCCTTCAAAACTCAATAAAAATTAAATAAAAATTAAATTCTTATAATATTATTAAAAATATCGATTTTATGGAATATCGATCTTTAGATGAAATTACACTTCGAGATTTGTTTATATATACAAATACGGAGGAAAACACAATTCTTTGGTGTCAACACATTGGTTTGTTGCGTACAAATTTAATTTGTGAATGTGGCAATGATATGAATATCCACAAGCGCGACGGAAATAAGACAAAAGGATTTTTTTTTACGTGCAGCATTAAAAATTGTAGGAAAGAGAAAAGTTTGAGAAACGGATCCTTTTTTGAAGGTTTCCATTTGGAACTTTCAAAAATTATGTGTCTTATTTATTTCTGTGTGCATGGATTAGACAAGCAAAGCGAATTAATGATGCAACTTGATATTGAATCTGAGTTAACAATTGTAACCTGGAAACGTTATTTGCGCGAAATTTGTGAATCCTATTTTTTGCATAACCCAATTTTGCTTGGGGGAGAAGGAGTTGTAGTTGAAATAGACGAATGCATGCTCGTAAGAAGGAAGTATAATCGGGGTAGGTTGGTTTCAAGCCAATGTGTATTTGCGGCTTATGATGTGGTCGACAAGAAAATTATTATAATACCCGTTGAAAAAAGAGACAGAAACACGCTAATACCACCAATTCGACAATATATTATACAAGGTTCAATAATAATGTCGAATTCATGTGCACATATGGAAATTTATCTGTTTATGGCTACATACATTTGAAAGTTAATCATAAAGAAAATTTCGTAGATCCAGTTACTGGTGCAAGTACAAATCATGTTGAGAGTATGTGGCAGAAAATTAAAAGTAGCCACAAAAAAAGATATGGCACACACAGATCAGTGTTAGAATCATATACTATTGAGTTTATGTGGCGTACACAATTCAAAAATTATATCGAAAAAATAATTGAACATATTAAAAATGTTTATGTTTTTTAAACTTATAAATACGACAAGAGATCTAGGATGTTAATATCATTTTATAAATCATTTAACTTTTATTTAATATTTATTTAATTTTTATTTACTATTTAATTACTTTTTATTTAATTTTTAATTAATTTTTAATAATATTAATAATATTTATAATATTATAAGAATTTAATTTTTATTTAATTTTTATTGAGTTTCGAGGGGGGGAAAAGGCATAAGTGCCAAATTCTTAGCATTTTCCATAATTTTTTTGAATATTAGTTCTTCATTGTATTTTCGGTAATAGACCGGTAATGGGGGCCCTTTATAAAAAAGTTAAAAAAATCAAAATTTAATTAAAAAACAACTTAATAGCTTCTACCAGAAGAAAAAATCTTTCTGACCTAGTTTTTATCTCGTAATTTCTCTCAAACTCGTAAATCTTAATCTTCTTCTTAATATCAATAATTCTTGAATTTAAAGGAAGATATTCCCGTAAAGTTCGCCATAACCGCTCAATATTGTTTGTGTGAATACTATTATCTTGTCTCGAAACAAACTCCAATGAATGATTAATTCTCCTATGATCATAATTTAAACCTCCCAATCCCAAATACCCTCTCCAAAAACCTGAAATTACAATTGCCGGCGTTTCAACACTATTTTGAATAAATTCACATAAAATCGCACCTGTTCTGCGCAATGTAAGTAATAGTCTTATTTGTTTTGTTCTTCGATTTAAAATCCCTACTACCCAAAAACTTTGTCCGCGCAAAATTCTACCCTGGTCATTTTTTCTTGTAAATAAATGACATTCATCAACTTCGTATTCGTCATCGGCAGGCATTTTCTGTAATTCATTCTCTTCAGCCATATTAACCATCACCTCCTTAAATTTACCAAACCATGTTTCAATTGTCGATCTGGCTATTTCACATTCCAATACTGCATTATCGTATGTTTCTTTACTGGCATAGGCATACACCATCTTCAAAATTGTTTTTAATTCTAACCTAGACTCGTGAAATATTGTTTCTTTGAAAACTGAAGTAGATTTCCGACATGTTTTTTTGGAACACCGTCTCCTTATATTTACTCCATGACGAGATTTGCCTCTTTCAATATGTGTCTGACCTGTACATACCAAACAGTTTATACACTCCAAGTTTATCAACCCTAGGTTTGAAAGATAGGCAATAGTAGATTCCGGCGTTTTAGTTTTCTCGTTCATTATTGTCCAGTTCATTTTTGGGGGATTTTAATTTTTTTTATAAAGGGCCCCCATTACCGGTCTATTACCGTATTTTCTTCTAAAACAAAACTCTGCAAAATATAAAACTATGGGTTGATATTCGGTTAAGGCCCTCCCTTGAAGTGCCTCTGGTGAGCCACTTCAAGGGGGGGGGGGCTTAACCGAATATTAATCTAATGATAAAATTAACTCTCGAGAATTTTTTGGAACCCTTGGTTCATTTCTTTTTGACTATAAAAATAAAAAAAAACGATCCTTAATGAAATTATTAGATCTCTTAAAAAAATAGAAGCAGAAGAGAGAGCATTAGAATATCTTATATGTAATGAAGTGCTGCCGTCTACAAAACTTTGTTCTAAATGTAGACGGCCAATGATAATATTAATTCAGAAAATAAGTTTTAGGTGCACAAAGAAGGATTGCCGTCGGGAATCAAGCATGATGAATAAAACATTTTTTCTACTTCCCGTCTTGAAATACACAGTCTGCTTTGTTTAATGTATTTATATGTACACAAAACACCAGTTTCGTCTATAATAGCAATGAAAGAGATACAATCTGAAGCCGTAACGGCTTGGCTAAAGTACACTCGCCAACTTTTAGCTGACATGGTGGAATTCGAAGATGTGATTATCGGCGGTCCAGGGATTATTGTGGAAGTAGATGAAAAAAAATGGGCAAGAGAAAATACAACAGAGGGCATCATGTTGAAGGCGTGTGGGTATTGATTGGAGTTGAAAGAACAGAAGAAGGGAGAATGTTTGCGATTGAAATTCCTGTTAGGGATACTGCCCATATTAAGGCTACTTTGGAGACATATGGGTAACCCCCCCAAATTTAGCCGATTTTTTCTGGTACAAGGGGGGACCCTTGTGTTGAAAAAAAATAATAAAAATAAAATAAAATAGTCATAAATGTTAACGAATTTAAGTAAAAATATGATTCAAATTTTATCATAAAGAATCAGAACTCTAAACCACTGCTTTTTCAAATTTGTCAACGAGCTGGGTTACTCAAAGCCGAAAATTCTGTTTGTTTAAACTGCAACGTCGGTTTGCAAAAAATTTATACAAAAAATCGTGCACCTCTCGGTAAGATTATGATGTGTAACAACGGACATTGTAAAAAAGAAAGTCAATTAATAGAAGATGAATGGTTAAAAAATAAATACATTTCCAAAATTATTTATGTTGTCGCTGCATTTTTAGCGAAGGAAAAAATTGCAACAATTATAAGGAATTCCGAATTTTGATGAAAAAACTGTTTATTCCTATTTCAAAATATGTCGAGAAAAAATTTGTGCAAAATACATTATTGAAAATATTATTTTAGGTGGTGAAAATGTTGAATTAGAAATTGATGAAGCTCATCTATTCACCCGAAAATTTAACAGAGGTGCTATGTTAGTTTCAGAACAGATCTGGGTTTTTGGTATTATTGAAAGGATTACAAAAAAAATTTACCTTGAGGTGGTTCCAGCACGCAATGCCCAAACTTTATTCAATGTTTTTAGGCAACATGTCATGGTAGGAAGCAAAGTGTATTCTGATAGTTGGCGAGGGTATTCGATTATCAGGCAACAATTTGAAGTTGAAAGTGTCAACCATCGATTGCATTTCGTTGACCCTAGAAATGAAAATATTCATACTCAAAACATAGAGCGTTTGTGGAGATCTATTAAAGAAGATATGAGAGGAGTTTGCGGAACGAATTATAGTTTACATTTAAAAATTTTTATTTTTAGGAGAAATTGTTTGACCGGAACGTTTTTTGAGAATTTAATATTCCTTTTGAATCATATTTTTACTTAAATTCGTTAACATTTATGACTATTTTATTTTTTTTTTATTATTTTTTTTCAACACAAGGGTCCCCCCTTGTACCAGAAAAAATCGGCTAAATTTGGGGGGGGGGGTTACCGACATATGTTCGTCCTGAATCTCTTGTGTACACTGATGGGTGGAAACCATACATTAAAGCGTGTGCAGAATTAGGTTTGGAACATGCTACAGTAAATCATTCAATTTGGTTTAAAGATGAGGTAACGGGTGTGCATACTAACACTGTAGAAGGTATGAATAATGGGTTGAAAACATTAATTGGTGCGCGGAACAGAAATAAGCGAGACATAAACGATCACTTGTGGTATTTTATTTGGCGAAAGCAGAATAAAAACAGGATTTGGCAGGCGGTTTTGGATGCGTTAAAAGAAATGGTCTATGAATAAAATTATTCATCCAATATAAGCCTATTTGGGTTAACTTTACTTACGTCTCTGGGTTCTAATCCTGGTATTAATCTATTTAATTGGGTTATGTTTATCAATAATATTTATGGTTAGGTTAGGTTAATACTAGGATCAGAACCAGTGGACGTAAGTATACTTGCTCCCCTATTTTTAAATATAATTTTTTTTAATTATGAAATATATTATCAAAACTTAAAAATAAATAAATATATTTAATATTTTTTGGTTAGATTATTAACAAAGTTTGAATATAATCAAAGATACATAGAAAATGGATCCCAAACAAAAATTAAACATCGTTTTCGCACTCAATACACTCCATAACCTACTAAAATGTCATTCATCTATAATTTCATTTATCTATCATGTCATATAGAGGGGGGGCCTTAACCGAAAAAAATCCAAACTATGTTACTTCTATTACTAATTCCTCTTTGCCTCAGCCACCTTTTCATACACGACCATGTTCCTTCAATTTTTTGTGTATTTACACCAGTTAAGGGATGTACGAAATTTGTTGAATGGTTTACTGTAAAATGTTAATACCCTAAACTACTCAAGCCATTATAACCAGAACATTTATCCGTATATATTATTGTCCTGATTTCGACATTTTCCAATATAATTCTATTTAAATTTTCGGCTGATCGTTAAAACGTTTCAATAAAAAAACATTTATTAGTCTCATAGTCTATTCCACCAACAATCCAAATTTTCCTGATATTTCTCCCCACATTATTTTTTCTTTTACAAAATTAACTTTCGTCTATCTGCACTATTTTACCCATTCCTCATATTTTATCTGTATTTTCTGTCATAATAATCATAAAAATCATTAATTGTAATTTTTTATACCAGTTTGTAATGGTTTTCTTACTTTTTGTTTGCATTTGATACCGTACCGTTTTCTGTAAAGTATTCAAAGACCACCAGTTAATGAGCTCAATTGATTTAAAAATTTTCAGATTGCTATTATAAAACAAATTTCCGATGAAAATTGAATTTTCATTTCAACATTTTCGACACCGAAATTTATGTTCAATTTCATTAACTATGAACTTCATTGGTATGTGGCATTTTGTACAGTCATGCGTGTCTATGATGTAATTTTGGTTGCATGTTACTTTAGCACCACTAATGTTCAACTCTCGCTTTTTTATAAAAATATTTTAAAAAATTATGTTATAATCATGAATTTTAAACAACTTATAACGGCAACAATAACGCAAGAATCAACCATAAATTGGTTGGTTTCAAAAAATTGGATGTATTCTACAAGAAACTGTGCGGATTGCAACAAAAAAATGGCAATGTATAACACCAAACCAAAAGATTTTTTAGATGTAATTGCTGCAAAACTATATACTCACTTTTTCAAGAAGTATATTTTATAGAAATCATCTTAAAATAAACCAATGTATTGAATTAATTTATATGTGGTCAATTGATTTAAAACAAACAAGGGTTCAACACGAACTCACTGGGGTAACATCAAGAACAATCTCCAATTGGTATAAAAAGATACAATTTTTGTCTTACTATCTTATCAAACAAGTAAGCCCCCGGAAAATTGGTGGCTTAGGAAAAGTTGTTCAAATAGATGAATGCTTATTTTCTAAACGAAAATACTATGTGGGTAGGGAGGTTAGAAAATGTTGGGTTGTAGGTGGTATTGACACTGAAAGCAGTAATGTTTTCTTCGTTGAAACATTCTTCCGAAACGCAGAAACCTTAAAAACTATTGTATTAAATGTCACAGTCCGTAGAGATATACGTCCGTAGAGGTAGCCAAAAAAAAAATAAATAAAATATTAAATAAAATAATAAATAAAATTTTTAATACAATTAAATCATTCATTTACAAATTGTATTTTAGGGGTATTAATTTAATAAATTTATTTATATTAAATGGCGGAAAATTGGAGATAATATTATATAAATATATCTCATCTAATAAAGCTGATGTTTAACTGTACAACTATATTATTAACCATTTAAGAATATTTTTATCAGGTTAAATTAAACTTTCAATATTTATCTAGTTTACTGGTTGATGTACAATTTAAAATGATAAATAATATAAAAAAATAAATAAAATTGGTTTATTGTCGTTCTGAAATATTTCGTAATCTGATTATATCAATTTCATCAATAACTAATAGGTTATCTTCCTCCCCAACCAACTTAACTTTATTAAATTGTAGTATTTCAGATACTATGTATACAGTAGTATCTAAGTGCTCATATAAAATTGCTCTTCTAGTCTCTTGGTTGGCGTCTAAATTTGGCCTTATAAGCACTCTGCAACCTAGCTGGAACTCAATATAATCATTATGCCAAATGCTCCTCCTAACCATTCTATCAGCAGCTCGAGCTGTTGCCCTTCTTATTGTATTCATTAAATTAATGTTATTATTTTGATTATATTCGTCTTGTATCTAATCAGTATGATCAAATGTATTTTCAGGCAGATCTAAATTTTCGATATTTAAATTATCAGCCCAGCTGAGATCCTCATCATTCACTGTATTTATTTCATTACTCTCCAAGATAGCTAAATCGTCAACAATGTCCTCGATATGAGATTCTTCCATGACTCGTCTAATTGGTTGTCCATGCATTACATGAAATGGAACTACAGAAGTAGTAGAGTGTCTCATTAGATTATAAGAATAAGTCACGTCTTCTCTTACATATGTCCACTTTCCTGGTAGATTTTTTGTAATTAAAGTCGAGGCGATCATCCATTTAATAGTCTGGTTCGCTCTTTCTACTTGTCCTTGAATCCAAGGGACACCTAGCTCTTCCTCTAATATGTCTAACTTCAAAAGTTTCAAGCATATTTGCCATCAGATCATTGCAAAAACTCTCTCCCATTATCTGTGTGTAATAAAAAAGGAGGCCCATTGGTCATAAATATTGATTTAAGTGCTGGAACAACTAAGTTTGCAGATTTTTGTTAAAATGGTACTGTCCACATAAATTTACTAAAGGAGTCAACGATAACTAGCATCCATTTGTGGCCATCGTTGACTTCGGAATAATATCTAAAATCCACTAGATCAGCCATATAGCGCTCTCTAGGATGTATAGACACAATAGGTCTTATTATAGGCCTGATTATCAAAGTTCTTCTTGCTTGGCAGACTTCACAGCTTACTAAATACGAAGTAACTTCATTTCTAGTGATACCATATGCATATGTTTGGAGCAACGGAAACAACCTGTCTCGGCCTGCGTGTCCATTTATACCATGAATGAGAGAGATATAATCCTTTTTGTAAGAACCTTCTTCAAGTGTAAAGAACTTCAAGTATATATCTTCTCCTGCTATGTATTTTAATGTCATGTTTTGAATATCATAGTAGAATTTTGATGCACGACGTATAAATGCAAGTTTTTCACTTTTTGCTATAAAACGAGTTGGAACCACAGTAGTCAACTTATAAACGATAATTTCTCTTCTTTCAAAATCATGCAACTGTATTTTCATGGTTAAAAATATTTACAAATTTAAAAAATAAGAAATTATTAGTTAATAAAGTAATAGCAAATAAATAATACAAGAGAAAGAAAATATAAAAGAATATATTTATTATAAGTGTAACAATTTCATGATATAATTGAGTAAATGAACTCATATATCTTAATAATAACGCGTAAAAATTTTATAATAAATTTTTATTTAGTTTAAATTCTATGACTAGAGTTGAAATTTAAGTAAAAATGGGATCGTGAAAGCTATTATTCGTGTCTCTATTTAATAGCTAATGTTCCCCCTTTTTAATTTCTAAATTTAATGATTTTGTATTAAATATGTAAAAAGGAAGTAAAATATATATCATCAATTCGTAAATAGTTTTACATTTTATTGGTTTTTAAATTTAATATAAGTCTTAAACTATCATCTAAAGTGTCTTTTTTATTAATATTTTATTTATTATTTTATTTAATATTTTATTTATTTTTTTTTTGGCTACCTCTACGGACGTATATCTCTACGGACTGTGACATTAAATAATGTTGAATTGGGAAAAACGATAGTAACTGATTGTTGGGCAGGGTATAGTGGACTAAACACATTTGGATATGTCCATTATACCGTAAATCATTCGACTAATTTTATTGACCCAGTTACTGGATTTAATACCCAAACCATTGAAGGAAATTGGTCTGTGGTTGGTCCCCCGTTTACACCCCCCGAGTTCAACTCTCGACGGAGTCGTTTTTTTGAAGAAAATAAAAGGGTCTACTGCACTTTATTACCCAGGTTCTAATCCCGAAATCTGTTTTTTAATAAACCTTTAAATATTTCAAGAAAACGATTTTTTACCATATTATTCCTAAAAGACAACAGCTCCAAGAATATTTCGAAGATGAAGAGTCGGCAATTCAATATATTCTTAGAAAACGTTATTAGAGCGATAACTTCATGTCCTATAGACCGAGGTTCCGTCAGTGAGATTCGAGTGTGCGATACAAATATTGAGCATAGTTGAAAAAGCTATAAAGAATTTAAAAGGTGGACCGCTATTGAGCATTAATGAGTAAGTCACTCAATTACGTTTAAAACCATAGCCGGTTTCCCCATAAATAACATAAAGGAAATGCGAAATGGAATGAAATTAAAAGTAAACAACAATCACGAATAAAAAGAAAGATGATAGGGTATCTATTCGAGTTTATATGGAGAAGAAAAAAGAAAAATCCCTGTAGTTTTACAGTCTTTAAGAGTGTAATTAAATGATTGTGTTAAATTGTTAAAAATCTTTAAAAGTTTATTAAAAACCAACTTTATGGGATTAGAACCCTAGGGTAATAAAGTGCACTACAACCTAAAATAATTTATGTTTGTTATTTTCTTTAAAAAAACGACTCCGTCGAGAGTTGAACTCGGGGGGGGGTGTCAACGGGGGACCAACCTGGTCTGTTATGAAACGATGGCTAAGAAACAGAAGTATTACAAACAGGTCAGATTTTATACTTTGCTGAGTTTTGTTTTAAAAGAAAATACGTAAAGTGTGTTTTTGAAGAAATTATGAAAACGTTAAAGATTTTGACACCATCTTCTGATTTGAACAAAAACTCCTTTCTTCAAACTTTAATTAAATGGTTTGATTATGATATTATATTTGTTATTATATTTTTTTTAAAATTTTTTTTAAAAAAAAGCGAGAGTTGAACATTAGGGGTGGTAAAGTAACATGCAACCAAATTTATTCACCAGACACACCTTTCATCTTCATTATTCTTATCTTTGCTTTTACCCAATACGATTCAATTTGTTTGCGTATTGACAAAAGTATCAGGATCAACAAAATATAGACTGTGATTTACAGACTCGTAACGAAATCCAAGACTACCTATATTGTTGTTGGTCTTCCATTTGTCGCTGTAAATCACCGTCCCTGGGCGGCAAACCTGTTGAATTATGGGAAGTAATTGTGCTGCACTACGATCTTCAACCAATTTCAGATAGACTCGGGCCTGGTTTATAGGAAGTATCTGCAATTCCAAACACTCATAATTCATTACTGGTAGCCCTTCCCCTATGGTTTTAAGGCTTGTGTCTACATAGACTTTCATCTATTTGACATGTTATCCCATTGCGACCCCAGACTTAGTGGAAGCATTTGCCAATAATTCAGAGTCATTAACCGCATTTTACTATAAAAATTAATTAATGTTTGTCTCCCTATTCCTGTGTCCTGGGCTATTGATGATTGAGATTCATCCTTTCCCCATTTATAAATTATAAATAGGCATCTGTTGAGGCTTACTTTAAAGCCATCAAAGAATGTACCTGCTCTTATTGAAAAATAAGATTTTATAATTTATACACCTCCGTTCATGCAGCGAAAAGCGACCCCATCTGCAGTTTTTTTATAAACCACATGTAACATCTGGGTGGTACACCCGGGGCAACGTTTTAAACCTCGGCATAAGGCCAATGTCCATCATGTACCTTAATGCGTCATCGGTACTACCGTAAATTATCGGCGCGAGACAAGATTCAAAGAAAGCATTTAACATAAGGACTAAAATATTTAATTCTTTTAAATTTTATTTTGATTATTAACATTTAACGATTATATAAATATTTGTATTTATTAGCCTATTTAGAGTTAGATTTATAATATATTATTAATGTTTTTATTTATTTGTGTTTTTTTACTTTAATTTAATACTTTTATATTCAGGTAATAATTTTATTTTATTTTATTTTTATTTTTATTTTTATTTTTATTTTTATTTTTATTTTTATTTTTATTAATTTTATTGATTTGTCATGTAAGGTTTCTCCCCCCTGGGGGGGAGAACCTTACATGAACCAAAAAATTTAAACAGCAAAAAAAATAACTATTGGTTTAATAAATCAAAAATCCGCGAAAAATCGTTCTTTCCAATGTTGTCCTTCCAAATCCCATTCTTTCAGATTCTGCTTAAGTATTCAAACTGTTTCCATTTTGCTTTTTTATTTGCTTTTTAAGTCTGTTCCATAAACTCTCAATGTTTTGAGTATGAGCTCCATTGATAGGATTTATAAAATTAAACGTATGGTTGACAGTTTCGTGTTGAAAATTCATTGCTGTGATTTGATTATATGCCCGCCATTCATCCGACCAATAATGGAGCCTGCATTAACATAATTTTGAATTATTTGAAGTAGTGTATTAGCGCTTCGATCGGACACAAGCTCGACATAATACTTTGCAGGAGTTGATGATATGTCTGCAATTCCCAATACCTACCTTTTTTCTGAAACTCACCCGGCCAACAGGTACTTTTGCTTGTATCTAAACATCGACTCATCAATCTTACATACAATTCCCGTTCCACCTAACCTATAAGAATTATTATTAAAATAATTGTTTGCTCTTCTTCTTAAATCTTCATATAACTTTAATATAATGATTTGCTTATGTTATAATCTCGTACAACTGATAGATTCTTTCATTTTTGAACCAGCAATATATCAAGATTAGTATTTTTTTCAATTCAATTTTATAAGTTATAAAAAAGCTTTGTACCGAATTGAAATATATTTTGATATTTCACACAACTTGATGAATTACACTTCAACGCATATCCATCTGAGTTTCTTTTATATTTCACAAAATTTAATTTCTATTACATGCCTCACAATAAAGAACGGATCTAAGCAAACCGTTGTCTTTTAAAAATCGCAATATATCATCTTGATTATTTAGATTGCTTATTGTTTCTAAATTAATTAGTTCCATGGATTATTAATTAAAAAATTTAATTGAAAAAACACCAGCTCCAAATCCTTTTATTAAATCTTATAAATTAACATAATATGCTCAACAATCGTTTTAAAAGAATGGTTGAAGTACACAATATGACTCTGAGTTCGAATCACAATATAATTTTAGGTTTTTATTAAAAAAATTATTATTATTTAACTTTTAATAAGGCAATAAATATTAACCATAAATCCACATTTTCATTTTTACGCCTCCGCATGAATTCACTTAATTTAGACCGTAGTCTTTCATATGTTCCCTGATCTTACTGGAACAGTTCGTTCAATTCCGGCACAATTCCCCTCAATCGTATTTGTGTGAAACCCTTCAGAGTTAATAAACTCATATTTATGTATCACGGTTTGGTGTAGAAAATTTGGATTGTTTTCATCATTTCATACCCTTTCCACCCATCTGTCACGATTATCGACCCTGGATAAACATGACGGATGTTTAATGAGTTGAAGGTTTCAGAATTCCTACCTCTAACGATTTTTAAAAATAATTTCAATCTTTGGTGCATTCAACACCCCAAAAACCCAACACCCTTCTAAATAATGACCACGGTTATGTTTTCGTTTTCCGAATTTAGATTCATCTAATTCGACGATTATTCCTGGCCCACCGATTTTATAGTCCAACTCTTCAAGCGAATCAAATATCAATTCTTGAATTTTATTCAAGAACCTGGTAATTGTACTTTTACCGTGACGGTGATATTAAAAATAGTGGAAAAGGTACAATTTGCTAACCAATAGTAAGCAACTTCCAAAAAACTTGAGGGCGATGTTTTCATTTTGCTATAGGATACTATTTTTCCATATTGTAATTGTATTTTTACATTTATAGTTTGCACATTGGTATCTCTTCGCCGTCTTTTTTTTGCATGCTATAAGCACATTTAGTACCCTCAACTGGCATCTTTATTAATTGGTGCTTTATAATGTACACAATTGCGTTGTTTTCGGTGTTAAAGATTTCTTTGAGACTACAGCCAGACCCGCCCAATCAGCACCCCGTCCAATCGGCATATCCGTCTAATTGGCACATGTTTATTAAAATTTTTATTTTTCATTTAGTAATTTATTATTGATTTATGCCGAACCCGCTTATTCGGCATATCCCGCCAAATCAGCATTCTAAAATATTTTTAATATATAAATTATTTAAATCTTTGCACCAACATCATGGGATCACATTTGACAATAAATCAAAAGCACGAAATTATTTTATACAAAGAAAAGCATCCCAAGGCTAGCTATGGCGGCAATGAAACTATATTTTGATATCAGATTCAAACATACAATTGGACAGTCTACATTTAGAAACATTTTTGAAAATAAAGAAAAAATAAAATCCAACTTTCAAAATTACATAACAAAAATGCAAAAAAAACAATCAATCGGGAAATTTGATGAAGTAGAGAATGCGCTAAAGATATGGATGGAAGCTCAAGAAGCGAGAAACAATCATATATCTGATGATTTAATAAGAATTAAAGCTTCTGAGTTGGCAAATTGTTTGGGAATTCTGAATTTTCAGTATCTAATGGTACTTTATCTAGGTTTAAACAAAGAAAAGGGTTCAAATCATATAAGCATGTGGGCGAGATGGCAGCAGTAGAGTTAAGAAACTATGAGGAGGAAATAGAAGTTGTTAAAGATGTTATTAAAGATTATAATAAAAAAGATGTATTTAATATGGACGAAACCGGTCTTTATTATCGTTTAATGCCATCTAAAAGTATATCTAGGGCACCCTTAAAGGGATTTAAAAAACTTTTTGAAAGAATAACAATTGCATTTACTGTTTCTATGACAGAGAGAAAAATTAAAACCATTGGTAATAGGACATAGGACAAATCCTAGGTGATTGAAAAATTTTGATACAAAATCATATGTTAATTACACTTAATCTGCTAAAAGCTGGACGACCATTAGCAATATTTAAAAAATACTTACAAGATTTGAATGCATTAATGATATCTAAAAATCGAAAAATACTGCTGCTTGTTGATAATTGCCCGGCCCACAAACTTTCCGAAACATATGAAAACGTACAGTTTTTATTTCTTCCGCCCAATACAACTGGAGCACTACAGCCCTTCGGATTTAGGAATAATTAGATCATTTAAATGCAAGTTTAGAAAACTACAAACTAGCATATTATTCTTTTATTAGATAATACTGATGCTACAACATTTGATGCTTATAAACATTTGAGCATAAAAGATTGCAATTTTTTATTTATGGTTAGCATGGGGATGAAGTAGAAATAAAGGTGATAAAAGCGTGCTTTTATAAATCAATTATTTTTACGGAAATAAACAATGAAAGTGTATCTATTGATCTTAATAATAATGATACTGAAGAATTAATTAATATGATATCTAAACTTGAATTAATTGATACAGAAAATGTTGAAAATTTGATTGATGTCGAAGAGGAAAATATTGTGTTTGGTGACATAGATGATGATACTATCATTGATATTATTAGGTCAAATAAAGATAGTGAAGTTGAAAAAGATGAATCTGATATCGAAGTTAATGATATCATGGTGGAGATGACGAAGGAAAGTCTTTTTATTGCAATTAAATAATATCAATGAGGTATATTACATAATAAAAAATGATAGTGGAGCTACTAAAGAAATTTTACGGAAACCTTTCTACGGTCCAGGATTATTTATATAGAAAAAAATCAGCCATGTCAAGAAATCAGGATATATGCAGGTGGATGATAAGAAAAGATAAATAAATGAGTTATTTTTTTATTTTATAACATGTAATTTATATATATACCAAATTACCAAATAATATTTATTCGGCACATTTATCCGCCAAATCGGCAGAAACCCGCCAAATCGGCATTTAAATAATAAAATCCATATTCTTACTATACAAAAAAGTGCCTTTTAGGCGGGACTGACTGTACTAATTTTGGTTAAACATGACTTAGAAAAAGTAAAAACGATAAAACAAAAAAATGGGTTCGAACTCGGGGTCATATTGTGTACTAGCTCCAAAAGAATTACCGAACCTCTATCTTTATAACATTCGAATAAATACGATGCCAACATTGTTCTGGCGGTAACATACCTTATAATATGGGCGTTTTTGAGTTTCTGCCAAACACTTTCCGGGTGATTTGTAGAAGCCCGTTGTCGGGTGGACGTAATTTTCAGAATGGTTTACTGTATAGTGAACATATCCTAATTGGCTTTGATCACTATATCCAGCCCAGCAATCACTCATTATAACTGTTCCCGGTAGGATATAACGTAAAATGACGGTTTTCAGGGTTGTACGTTTCTATTTTCAACCATCACAAAGAAACTTTCCTTGCTTGTTACTTCATACCCTCCGAAAATCCATAGCTCTGAAACCAGTCTTCCTAGATTGTCTTTCTCTTTACGAGCATGCACTCATCTATCTAAACGACGATACCCACCCCGCCTATTACAATAGTATTTTCGGGTCTGTTCTATTTATCCCCCCGATTTCAATTCAAAAAAAAATAAATATTTTTAATAAAAGATAAAAATTATAAATTTATAAAAAAGTCATAATTTTTCCCTTCACTGATCATTTTTTCAAAGGTTGATTACTTTTTTAATATTTAAAACATTTTTTTTATTATATAAAATATAACATTTTATTTTAAATTATATACATTTGTTTTAAAAATATAAAAATATACAAAATATACTTTTAAAAAGACACTTTTTGCTTTTCTTATAAAAATAAAATAAGTCAAAATATCCCATGCAAAATCAACAAAAGTTCAAAGAAATTTTATGCTGGCAAGAGGCTAAAGAAGTAACAACTTATGAGGAGGTATTGAAGTTTGAAGAAAGGTGCTGGAAAAAAACGGGAATTTATACGTCAACACAATACACGAGACACCATTTTATCTGTTCTTCTTCAAAGACACAAGAATGCGCAGCACGAATGAAAGTGCATGCATTAAGAAATTCAAATATACTATTATTTATCGTAGCAATGAACATTGTTTTGACTGCAAAAGTACGTTTAAAAAGCCCACTTCTCTGGCTAAAGAAGTTCGAGGAGTTTACGAAACTGGAAGAACGAAGCCTGTTTTTATTAAAAAAGCATTGGAAAAGTCAAATATTATTGCAACCAACTTTGCAAATTTCAAAAATAATTTATTCAATGAAAAAGAAAACCAATACACCTACAAAAAATGATGTGATTACAATCATTGAAGATCTTAAAAATGAAACGATGCTTATTTAATAAAATGGGAATTGGAAAATAACAAGCTTAAAACGTTATTCTCACATAAAAAAACTTTTGGAAAATGCTAAGAATGCTAATAATTTAAGTGTAGATGCCACATATAAGCTTTTGGACCTTGGATATCCGGTAATTGTATTTGGTGTTATTGATAATAATGCCAGTTTTTCATTTAATTGCAATTGCAATATGCCCCGATGAATCTGCAGATACATATATGTGGTGGTGTGCGTATTATTTTAGGTTTTTTTAAAAGTTTGAATATAAATTTTGTACCGGAAAATATTATCGGCGATGCAGCGCCGCAAATAACTTGTATGCAAAAAAGTCTATTTCCAACATCTAAAAGAACTATATGTTGGGCACATACATACAGGAACATAAAAAATATAATAAAATCCACACCAAAAATGTATCAAAATCAACTTAAAGATGACATAAAATTTATTCAACTTTCAAGCAGTGAAGCAATATTTAATTTAAACGTTAAACTATTTATGTCAAAATGGAAAAATTTTAAATTGATTTTACCTGCCCTTAAAAAACTTAATGACAATCATTTTAATGAAAAAAATTCGAATTGGTATGAAGGCTATTATGTGTTTGGACCAAGCACAAACAATGCATTGGAAAGATTTAACAGAACAATAAAGGAAAATTATGTAGATTGGAATAAAAATGGTATAGTTAAATTTATTAAAATAACGGCAGATATTTTATCAGATCAAATTAAGTTGAATTTAAAAAAAGAAATTAATCATCCATTTTTAAGGATTGAATATTCAAACATTTCGGAAATGGGGAAAAGATTTATTTAATTTTGAAAAAATGGACGAAAATTTTGAATATAAAAAATATGTGGTATTTAATAAAAACAGGGACATTTCAAAAAAATGAGAATTCTGCTATTTTAACCACAATCAAAAATCTCAGCTTTGATTTTTTTTTCGATTCTAGTGTAACTTTTCAAAACTATCCGATAATAAATGTAAAAAATGAATTGAAAACGTATAAGGATATATGGTGTAGTTGTGAAAAATTTTTAAAAAGTAAAAAATGTGAACATGTATTTCAATTTCTTAATTATGTAAAAAAATGTGATGTGGTTGTTGTAACACTGTTAAAAGCAAAAGGAACGAGAGGAAGGCCTAAGAAGATACACAAAAATACCTCTTTGGCACATGATTAAATTCTAATAAAATTTTCATTTTATTTTTATTAGATTTTATAAAAAATTTACAATTTTTTTTTTGTACATAAAAATGTACTAAATTATCTTTTAAAGGGTATATTTTAAAAGATTTCGATTTTTTAAATAAAAAAGAATATTTTATTTTTGAAAGATCATATTTTAAACAATGATTAAATGTTTTGAAAATTAAAAGGGTTTTCAGCTTTTTTCAAATACATCACTTATAAATTTTCTTTTAAAACAGTATTCACCAAAATAATAGAATAAATCGCATCTGTTGGTAATACTCCTAGATCGCAACCATTTTTTCGTAGCCGCCTAAGAAGATTCAATTAATTGGATATTGCACCTGTTTCTGGATTGAAAAAATTAGTGGAATGATGTACAATCAAATGAACATAACCAATATTTGCTA
>CAUVYM010000625.1:0-5000 GCA_963556165.1 Tipula helvola
TTTGAATTTTTGAAAAAAAAAAAATCCGATGGTTTCATTTTTTATGTTGTGCTCTTTACTTTAACATGAAAATCACAAAGCGAGAACAAAAATTTGGATTATAAAAAAAAAAAATTTTATTTTTTATGATAAAAATAATTATGTATTAGATTTATTAACACATTTAATAAATTCATGTGGTTAATTATAAGCAAATCGATAAATAAATAATGAATTTTGAATTTTTGAAAAAAAAAAAATCCGATGGTTTCATTTTTTATGTTGTGCTCTTTACTTTAACATGAAAATCACAAAGCGAGAACAAAAATTTGGATTATAAAAAAAAAAAAATTTATTTTTTATGATAAAAATAATTATGTATTAGATTTATTAACACATTTAATAAATTCATGTGGTTAATTATAAGCAAATCGATAATAAATAATGAATTTTGAATTTTTCAAAAAAAAAAAATCCGATGGATTCATTTTATATGTTAAGAGATCATTTATGAATATAAAGCCAAATTGTAAACGACATAGTTACGGGTGGAGTAGTGTGAATAGGGAATATCAGCCATCATACTGATACCTAAAACATGCTTTAATCATAGATTGGTCGTATAAATAATAATAATGTTAAATGTAATATACGATCTTATTATGTTCACATATAAGTCAAAGTTGTATATAAAATGTAACATGTTTAAAATGAAACAAAAGATATTGACAACATAATTGCGACCTAACATAATATTCCTGTAGTCAACGACCATACCATGTTTACGTACCGGTTCTCGTCCGATCACCGAAGTCAAACAACATTGGGCATAGTTAGTACTTAGATGGTTGACTGCTTGGGAACACTATGTGTTGTTGGTATTTTTTCCATTTAAATCCGATGGTTTCATTTTTTATGTTGTGCTCTTTACTTTAACATGAAAATCACAAAGCGAGAACAAAAATTTGGATTATAAAAAAAAAATGTTTTTTATTTTTTATGATAAAAATAATTTTGTATTAGATTTATTAACACATTTAATTTTATCTATTTTATAATATATTTATCTATAAATAATGAATTTTGAATTTTTCAAAAAAAAAAAAAATCCGATGGTTTCATTTTTTATGTTGTGCTCTTTACTTTAACATGAAAATCACAAAGCGAGAACAAAAATTTGGATTATAAAAAAAAAAAATTTTTTATTTTTTATGATAAAAATAATTATGTATTAGATTTATTAACACATTTAATAAATTCATGTGGTTAATTATAAGCAAATCGATAATAAATAATGAATTTTGAATTTTTGAAAAAAAAAAAAAAATCGATGGTTTCATTTTTTATGTTGTGCTCTTTACTTTAACATGAAAATAACAAAGCGAGAACAAAAATTTGGATTATAAAAAAAAAAAAAAAATTATTTTTTATGATAAAAATAATTTTGTGTTAGATTTATTAACACATTTAATAAATTCATGTGGTAAATTATAAGCAAATCGATAAATAAATAATGAATTTTGAATTTTTCAAAAAAAAAAAAAATCCGATGGTTTCATTTTTTATGTTGTGCTCTTTACTTTAACATGAAAATCACAAAGCGAGAACAAAAATTTGGATTATAAAAAAAAAATTTTTTTTATTTTTTATGATAAAAATAAATGTATGAAAATGTATGTATGAAAATCACAAAGCGAGAACAAAAATTTGGATTATAAAAAAAAAAAAAATTTTATTTTTTATGATAAAAATAATTTTGTTTATTCGTTGTTTATTGTTTATAATAATTATGTATTAGATTTATTAACACATTTAATAAATTCATGTGGTTAATTATAAGCAAATCGATAATAAATAATGAATTTTGAATTTTTGAAAAAAAAAAAAAATTCGATGGTTTCATTTTTTATGTTGTGCTCTTTACTTTAACATGAAAATAACAAAGCGAGAACAAAAATTTGGATTATAAAAAAAAAAAAAAAATTATTTTTTATGATAAAAATAATTTTGTATTAGATTTATTAACACATTTAATAAATTCATGTGGTAAATTATAAGCAAATCGATAAATAAATAATGAATTTTGAATTTTTCAAAAAAAAAAAAAATCCGATGGTTTCATTTTTTATGTTGTGCTCTTTACTGATCTGCCATCATACTGATACCTAAAACATGCTTTAATCATAGATTGGTCGTATAAATAATAATAATGTTAAATGTAATATACGATCTTATTATGTTCACATATAAGTCAAAGTTGTATATAAAATGTAACATGTTTAAAATGAAACAAAAGATATTGACATACATAATTGCGACCTAACATAATATTCCTGTAGTCAACGACCATACCATGTTTACGTACCGGTTCTCGTCCGATCACCGAAGTCAAACAACATTGGGCATAGTTAGTACTTAGATGGTTGACTGCTTGGGAACACTATGTGTTGTTGGTATTTTTTCCATTTAAATCCGATGGTTTCATTTTTTATGTTGTGCTCTTTACTTTAACATGAAAATCACAAAGCGAGAACAAAAATTTGGATTATAAAAAAAAAATGTTTTTTATTTTTTATGATAAAAATAATTTTGTATTAGATTTATTAACACATTTAATAAATTCAAGTGGTTAATTATAAGCAAATCGATAAATAAATAATGAATTTTGAATTTTTCAAAAAAAAAAAAATCCGATGGTTTCATTTTTTATGTTGTGCTCTTTACTTTAACATGAAAATCACAAAGCGAGAACAAAAATTTGGATTATAAAAAAAAAAAAAATTTATTTTTTATGATAAAAATAATTTTGTATTAGATTTATTAGCACATTTAATAAATTCATGTGGTTAATGGATTTCGAAAAAAAAAAAAATTCGATGGTTTCATTTTTTATGTTGTGCTCTTTACTTTAACATGAAAATAACAAAGCGAGAACAAAAATTTGGATTATAAAAAAAAAAAAAAAAATATTTTTTATGATAAAAATAATTTTGTATTAGATTTATTAACACATTTAATAAATTCATGTGGTTAATTATAAGCAAATCGATAAATAAATAATGAATTTTGAATTTTTCAAAAAAAAAAAAAAATCCGATGGTTTCATTTTTTATGTTGTGCTCTTTACTTTAACATGAAAATCACAAAGCGAGAACAAAAATTTGGATTATAAAAAAAAAATTTTTTTTATTTTTTATGATAAAAATAAATGTATGAAAATGTATGTATGAAAATCACAAAGCGAGAACAAAAATTTGGATTATAAAAAAAAAAAAAAATTTATTTTTAATGATAAAAATAATTTTGTATTAGATTTATTAACACATTAAAACAAAGCGAGAACAAAAATTTGTATTAAAAAAAAAAAAATTTTGTTTTTTGATTTTGTTATTCGGTTGGTCTGTAAGTATATTGAGATGAGAAAAAAAAAATAAATTTAAAAATTTATTTTTTAATGAATTTCGAATCTTGATATTTTATTTGGTTAATGTGAGAATTTTGTATCAGTAAGAACAAAATTCCTATTCACATATAATTTGGAAATAGGAACAAATAAATATTTGCACCTTTAATGAAAAAAATTAAACGAATAAACCTAAGTTTATCATATGAATTGTATTGGTTTGAAATTAAATTTAATACGAAAAGTTATAAATTAGTTCATAAAATGATTACAATTTTATGAGCAAAATCATAATTTACATTCTGGTTGATCCTGCCAGTAGTTATATGCTTGTCTCAAAGATTAAGCCATGCATGTCTAAGTACACACTCTCGAACAGTGAAACCGCAAAAGGCTCAGTATATCAGTTATGATTTATTAGATCGTATACATAGTTACATGGATAACTGTGGTAATTCTAGAGCTAATACATGCACATAATCACGGACCGCAAGGAACGTGTGCTTTTATTAGATTAAAATCAATCGATACATTAAGGTATATTTATATACTGTGTCGTTAATAAGATGAATCTGAATAACATGTAGATCGCATGGTCCAGTACCGGCGATAGATCTTTCAAATGTCTGCCCTATCAACTATTGATGGTAGTATCTAGGACTACCATGGTTGCAACGGGTAACGGGGAATCAGGGTTCGATTCCGGAGAGGGAGCCTGAGAAACGGCTACCACATCTAAGGAAGGCAGCAGGCGCGTAAATTACCCAATCCCAGCACGGGGAGGTAGTGACGAAAAATAACAATACAGGACTCAATCCGAGGCCCTGTAATTGGAATGAGTACACTTTAAATCCTTTAACAAGGAACAATTGGAGGGCAAGTCTGGTGCCAGCAGCCGCGGTAATTCCAGCTCCAATAGCGTATATTAAAGTTGTTGCGGTTAAAACGTTCGTAGTTGAACTTGTGTCAAGCACAGGTGGTACACCGTAACTGGGTTCGTACATCATCTTGATGCTATGACGTATTACTGTAGTGGCTTAAACGTAAGTTTATCCGCGTAATAAATCTAAATTAGTGCTCTTTACCGAGTGCTGGTCTAGAACAGTACAATTACTTTGAACAAATTAGAGTGCTTAAAGCAGGCCATTTGTGCCTAAATATTCTCTGCATGGAATAATGGAATAAGACGTCTGTTCTATTTTCAATTGGTTTTTAGATCAAGACGTAATGATTAATAGAAGCAGTTGGGGGCATTAGTATTACGGCGCGAGAGGTGAAATTCGTGGACCGTCGTAAGACTAACATAAGCGAAAGCATTTGCCAAAGATGTTTTCATTAATCAAGAACGAAAGTTAGAGGTTCGAAGGCGATCAGATACCGCCCTAGTTCTAACCATAAACGATGCCAGCTAGCAATTGGATGGAGCTACATATATGGCTCTTTCAGTCGCTTTCCGGGAAACCAAAGCTTTTGGGCTCCGGGGGAAGTATGGTTGCAAAGTTGAAACTTAAAGGAATTGACGGAAGGGCACCACCAGGAGTGGAGCCTGCGGCTTAATTTGACTCAACACGGGGAAACTTACCAGGTCCGAACATAAATGAGTAAGACAGATTAATAG
>CAUVYM010000625.1:7500-12500 GCA_963556165.1 Tipula helvola
TAAGCAGAACTGGCGCTGTGGGATGAACCAAACGTTATGTTACGGCGCCAAAATTAATGACTCATTCAGATACCATGAAAGGTGTTGCTTGCTTAAGACAGCAGGACGGTGGACATGGAAGTTGTAACCCGCTAAGGAGTGTGTAACAACTCACCTGCCGAAGCAACTAGCCCTTAAAATGGATGGCGCTCAAGTCATATGCCTGTACATAACCGATATGGCAAATTTAATTATACTATTAAGATCAAGTCATATCGAGTAGGAGGGTACAATGATATGCATTGAAGTGTTTGGTGTAAGCCTGCATGGAGCTGTCATTGGCACAGATCTTGGTGGTAGTAGCAAATAATCGAATGAGATCTTGGAGGACTGATGTGGAGAAGGGTTTCGTGTGAACAGTGATTGATCACGAGTTAGTCGGTCCTAAGCTCTATGCATGCTCTACGACATAGTTACGGGTGGAGTAGTGTGAATAGGGAATATCAGCCATCATACTGATACCTAAAACATGCTTTAATCATAGATTGGTCGTATAAATAATAATAATGTTAAATGTAATATACGATCTTATTATGTTCACATATAAGTCAAAGTTGTATATAAAATGTAACATGTTTAAAATGAAACAAAAGATATTGACAACATAATTGCGACCTAACATAATATTCCTGTAGTCAACGACCATACCATGTTTACGTACCGGTTCTCGTCCGATCACCGAAGTCAAACAACATTGGGCATAGTTAGTACTTAGATGGTTGACTGCTTGGGAACACTATGTGTTGTTGGTATTTTTTCCATTTAAATCCGATGGTTTCATTTTTTATGTTGTGCTCTTTACTTTAACATGAAAATCACAAAGCGAGAACAAAAATTTGGATTATAAAAAAAAAATGTTTTTTATTTTTTATGATAAAAATAATTTTGTATTAGATTTATTAACACATTTAATTTTATCTATTTTATAATATATTTATCTATAAATAATGAATTTTGAATTTTTCAAAAAAAAAAAAAATCCGATGGTTTCATTTTTTATGTTGTGCTCTTTACTTTAACATGAAAATCACAAAGCGAGAACAAAAATTTGGATTATAAAAAAAAAAAATTTTTTATTTTTTATGATAAAAATAATTTTTTATTAGATTTATTAACACATTTAATAAATTCATGTGGTTAATTATAAGCAAATCGATAATAAATAATGAATTTTGAATTTTTGAAAAAAAAAAAAAAATCGATGGTTTCATTTTTTATGTTGTGCTCTTTACTTTAACATGAAAATAACAAAGCGAGAACAAAAATTTGGATTATAAAAAAAAAAAAAAAATTATTTTTTATGATAAAAATAATTTTGTGTTAGATTTATTAACACATTTAATAAATTCATGTGGTAAATTATAAGCAAATCGATAAATAAATAATGAATTTTGAATTTTTCAAAAAAAAAAAAAATCCGATGGTTTCATTTTTTATGTTGTGCTCTTTACTTTAACATGAAAATCACAAAGCGAGAACAAAAATTTGGATTATAAAAAAAAAATTTTTTTTATTTTTTATGATAAAAATAAATGTATGAAAATGTATGTATGAAAATCACAAAGCGAGAACAAAAATTTGGATTATAAAAAAAAAAAAAATTTTATTTTTTATGATAAAAATAATTTTGTTTATTCGTTGTTTATTGTTTATAATAATTATGTATTAGATTTATTAACACATTTAATAAATTCATGTGGTTAATTATAAGCAAATCGATAATAAATAATGAATTTTGAATTTTTGAAAAAAAAAAAAAATTCGATGGTTTCATTTTTTATGTTGTGCTCTTTACTTTAACATGAAAATAACAAAGCGAGAACAAAAATTTGGATTATAAAAAAAAAAAAAAAATTATTTTTTATGATAAAAATAATTTTGTATTAGATTTATTAACACATTTAATAAATTCATGTGGTAAATTATAAGCAAATCGATAAATAAATAATGAATTTTGAATTTTTCAAAAAAAAAAAAAATCCGATGGTTTCATTTTTTATGTTGTGCTCTTTACTTTAACATGAAAATCACAAAGCGAGAACAAAAATTTGGATTATAAAAAAAAAAATTTTTTTATTTTTTATGATAAAAATAAATGTATGAAAATGTATGTATGAAAATCACAAAGCGAGAACAAAAATTTGGATTATAAAAAAAAAAAAAATTTTATTTTTTATGATAAAAATAATTTTGTATTAGATTTATTAACACATTAAAACAAAGCGAGAACAAAAATTTGTATTAAAAAAAAAAAAAAATTTTGTTTTTTGATTTTGTTATTCGTTTGGTCTGTAAGTATATTGAGATGAGAAAAAAAAAAAAAATTTAAAAATTTATTTTTTAATGAATTTCGAATCTTGATATTTTATTTGGTTAATGTGAGAATTTTGTATCAGTAAGAACAAAATTCCTATTCACATATAATTGGAAATAGGAACAAATAAATATTTGCACCTTTAATGAAAAAAATTAAACGAATAAACCTAAGTTTATCATATGAATTGTATTGGTTTGAAATTAAATTTAATACGAAAAGTTATAAATTAGTTCATAAAATGATTACAATTTTATGAGCAAAATCATAATTTACATTCTGGTTGATCCTGCCAGTAGTTATATGCTTGTCTCAAAGATTAAGCCATGCATGTCTAAGTACACACTCTCGAACAGTGAAACCGCAAAAGGCTCAGTATATCAGTTATGATTTATTAGATCGTATACATAGTTACATGGATAACTGTGGTAATTCTAGAGCTAATACATGCACATAATCACGGACCGCAAGGAACGTGTGCTTTTATTAGATTAAAATCAATCGATACATTAAGGTATATTTATATACTGTGTCGTTAATAAGATGAATCTGAATAACATGTAGATCGCATGGTCCAGTACCGGCGATAGATCTTTCAAATGTCTGCCCTATCAACTATTGATGGTAGTATCTAGGACTACCATGGTTGCAACGGGTAACGGGGAATCAGGGTTCGATTCCGGAGAGGGAGCCTGAGAAACGGCTACCACATCTAAGGAAGGCAGCAGGCGCGTAAATTACCCAATCCCAGCACGGGGAGGTAGTGACGAAAAATAACAATACAGGACTCAATCCGAGGCCCTGTAATTGGAATGAGTACACTTTAAATCCTTTAACAAGGAACAATTGGAGGGCAAGTCTGGTGCCAGCAGCCGCGGTAATTCCAGCTCCAATAGCGTATATTAAAGTTGTTGCGGTTAAAACGTTCGTAGTTGAACTTGTGTCAAGCACAGGTGGTACACCGTAACTGGGTTCGTACATCATCTTGATGCTATGACGTATTACTGTAGTGGCTTAAACGTAAGTTTATCCGCGTAATAAATCTAAATTAGTGCTCTTTACCGAGTGCTGGTCTAGAACAGTACAATTACTTTGAACAAATTAGAGTGCTTAAAGCAGGCCATTTGTGCCTAAATATTCTCTGCATGGAATAATGGAATAAGACGTCTGTTCTATTTTCAATTGGTTTTTAGATCAAGACGTAATGATTAATAGAAGCAGTTGGGGGCATTAGTATTACGGCGCGAGAGGTGAAATTCGTGGACCGTCGTAAGACTAACATAAGCGAAAGCATTTGCCAAAGATGTTTTCATTAATCAAGAACGAAAGTTAGAGGTTCGAAGGCGATCAGATACCGCCCTAGTTCTAACCATAAACGATGCCAGCTAGCAATTGGATGGAGCTACATATATGGCTCTTTCAGTCGCTTTCCGGGAAACCAAAGCTTTTGGGCTCCGGGGGAAGTATGGTTGCAAAGTTGAAACTTAAAGGAATTGACGGAAGGGCACCACCAGGAGTGGAGCCTGCGGCTTAATTTGACTCAACACGGGGAAACTTACCAGGTCCGAACATAAATGAGTAAGACAGATTAATAGCTCTTTCTCGAATCTATGGGTGGTGGTGCATGGCCGTTCTTAGTTCGTGGAGTGATTTGTCTGGTTAATTCCGATAACGAACGAGACTCAAATTTCTTAACTAGATGCCGGCAGGGTTATGGTGTAGAAACTTTGCAGACATTTTTGCCTCTGTTATACTATGCTTCTAACGAGGTGTGGTTTTAATACGTAAGAGTTGTTTGTAAGTGGAGTCATACCTGGTGGTTTGTCCTAATAAGACACTTGCTTCTTAAATAGACAAATTGCGTCTAGCAATATGAGATTGAGCAATAACAGGTCTGTGATGCCCTTAGATGTCCTGGGCTGCACGCGCGCTACAATGAAGGTATCAACGTGTCCTCCTAGTCTAAAAAGACCGGGTAAACCGCTGAACCACCTTCGTGGTTGGGATTGTGGACTGAAACTGTTCACATAAACCTGGAATTCCCAGTAAGTGCGGGTCATAAGCTCGCATTGATTACGTCCCTGCCCTTTGTACACACCGCCCGTCGCTACTACCGATTGAATATGTTAGTGAGGTCCTCGGAGGTGATCACCGTGATGCTTCTTGTGTTGTGGTTGTTTTACCAAAGTTGACCGAACTTGTATATTTAGAGGAAGTAAAAGTCGTAACAAGGTTTCCGTAGGTGAACCTGCGGAAGGATCATTAAAGAATTAAAGATCAAAACATTGAATAAAAATAATTGACCATTTCAGAAGTTCTGCAAATATAAATTTATCAATGATAATATTATATTAAGGATTGAAGTATTTCGCTTTTTGAATGGAAAAGACTGGTTTTTATTTCTAAACATAAAACAAATAATCACTCTTAGCGGGGGATCACTAGGCTCGTGGGTCGATGAAGAACGCAGCAAACTGCGTGAAGTTATGTGAACTGCAGGACACATGAACATCAACATTTTGAACGCACATTGCGGTCCATGCTAATAGTATATAATACTCTGCTTGGACCACATATGGTTGAGGGTCACTAATATTCGCTAAATAAATTATTATTTAACAATTTTTGATATGTAAATATTTTATTA
>CAUVYM010000626.1:0-43587 GCA_963556165.1 Tipula helvola
AAAAATAGGAATGTATGTACGGAAATTGTGACGGACTTACCAATTTTTTCAGGAATTTCACGGCCTATCCAACTTCTTCACATATGTGTTTATATGTAAATACCGCTGATGGAGAACTTCAATAGTTCCGGCTTTCCGTCTTGGCTAGTATGCCACGCTGTGGCGTGATCATCAAGACAAAGCGTAATGGTCTATACACATGAATCGCGATTTTTCTCGTACGAGTAAAGATGATTCACCGATTTCTATTCAATTACATTGTAAAATTTAAACTAGTCACCTATAAAATAGTAAGTAAACAATTCCGAATGTAATATCATTGACAATTTTTTTTAGTAAACACATATTTCCTAACAAAAGCTGCAGAAAATGTTTAAATCGGTGCCATATTGGAAAATTCGCGCGAGAAAACACTTTTTTGCAGTTTTTATTAGGAAATTTGCGTTTGCTAAAAAAATTGGCAATGACATTACATTCGAGATCGTTTACTTACTTATTTTCAAGTGACTGGTACAAATTTTACCATGTTAATTGAAGAGAAATCGGTGAATCATTTTTATTTGTACGACCAAAATAGTGATTCATGTGGAAAGGCCATAAGGCTTGCAAAACTGATCGACACTTAAAAAAAACACTTATTTTTCTTTATAACAAGGTGTGCGGCACCACACCAATTGCAACACACACTATTGCATACATTCAAACAGTTATGCAACCACTAAAACACTCGCGCACAAAAACTGCGTTCTATAAATTATTTTTATTCAATAACGGCACACACTGTTACCCATGAACGACCTTCACATAAAGTTTTGGTACAATTACCGAAAAAAAAACGATTAAGCACTTGTTGTATTCACTATGATTATTGTTAATATTAACTATGTATTTTTGTTTGTAAATCAACCAAATTACATGGTATCCGTTCACATTTAATTAATGTCCATTAAATTTTTTTGTGCAAAGGCGTAATTTAAATATGTGCTTGTATTTTAATTAAATAAATAGTATAGGGATTAACACTCAAAACGAATAATTCAATCAGAAAAAATATTAACACTTCTTAAAAGCGATTAAGCAACCATTTCGATTGTGTTTTCTTTTGTTGCTTGCGAAATCGCTTAGACACTTGACACTTCACTACCGTTTACAAAATTCAAAAAAACACTAACTCCCGAGTCAAGCGGTCGTTCACCTTTTATCAATTTTTTTTCCGTCGTATTTGTGTAGTGTATGTCGATGTCTCTTTCTATCCCCTCATTGCGTCTACGACCACCATCAATTTTTTTAATACATATGGTATTTCCAGATGTGATGATTTGATAAATTAATAAAAAACTTTATAACAGCTGGTAACGTACAAGGTAGAGATTCAGGAAATTGAATGTTTTTTTTAAGGTTGGAAGCTTGGATGAATATGGAATTTTGTCTTGTGATCGGACTAACTAATTGTCGATCTGCTGTCTCGACCGCCGATACTACATTTATTGAGAGCCTGCTACGAAACACCATAGGTTACAACTTGTGCGATTGAAATCGGATTTTAAAATGAATTTAGATAAAGCTCTCGAATATATCAATTAGGATGAAATTTGCATAATTCTTGACCGATTTTGATGAAATTCGACCTGTGGAAATGGAATTTAAAAATAACTTTTGATGAAGTTTAGGAATATGGCCAATTATAATAAAACTTGGGAAAACGACCTCAAGACAGACTTAGAGCATGATATACAAAGTATTGAGGATCTAATTTTGTCGTAGACTAGCAATCCAGATACCCGAAATATTTCCAAAATCATAAAATTTTATTTTTAAAATCTTTCTTTATTGGTGAAATTTTCAGTTAATATAGAAGAATTTCGAGTTCATAGAAGCGCAAATAGCAAAAGCGTACATTTTCCCAAGTCTGTACAGGCAAAATTCGTGTATGTCAAGAGGATTATCAAGAACCCAGGATTTTTCATATATCATACAAGCGGCGTTTACTCAGCCAGCATATTCGTAAGATCAATTCACACTGCTGGAAACTCTTCTAGACGGACGAAAATATTATCAGTAGCCATAGCAAGGCAAATGATATAATTTCATAATGATGCTTCACATAAGCCTAATTTAGGCCAATTGTAACATTTGAGTATTTTGCTGAAAATTCAAGGATAATTCAATTTTAACACAGGTGCATTAAGTGACGATAGGTTTGAGGCCCGTGGTAGTTTTTTTTTTTCTTTTAATACGCAGGTGCTAAAATGCAGTGAAATAGTAATACAGTGTACTTTGAAAACTGCGGGAAATGAAGGGGTTGGCCGCGGTGCCGGGGTAGATAGGAAAATTAAAACTACTTTTTATTTGCCATATTCGGTTTCAGCACCCCAAAAAAGTAGAATGAGTTATTTATTTTGAAATTTTATATAACGTAAAATTTTGACCCGGGGTGCTGGGGCAAAATCTAAGGGTGATGGGTAAATCATGATCTCTGAATCGTTCTTAGCACACCGAAAAACGAAGAATGAGATATTTATTTTGAATTTTTATATGATGTGAAAATTTGACCCTTTGGGGGGTTGACACGTGATTTACAAAAGAAACAATTTTACTGGTACCATTTTAAATTTGGGAATAAAGCTAACAAATGCAAGAAGCCATTTAATTTTGTGTCGAGTGACAACTCAAAAGCAAGTTGCGGCTAATAGTGGAATGAACAACCACCGCGCACCGTCTTATCATTAATGATATAAAAAATAAGTTGACATTTTTGGTAGATACCGGAGCTGACCTTTCGGTCATACATCACACGTTATATTGTCGTTGCCCTAAGGATACTGATTTTTGCTTTTCAGCTTCTAATGGAACAACAATTAGTACATTTGGTACAAAATTGTTGCACATTGATTTAGGATTACGACGTAGTCTCGTTCATCCATTTCTATTAGTATCCGTCAATAGGCCCGTCATTGGTGCCGATTTTTTAACAAAATTTGGATTATTGGTAGATTTAAAGGGTAAACGGTTGATTGACCAGAAAACAATACAGTGACCCGAATACACCCTCACCGAGGTACTGCACTTTGGGGAATAATTATAGTTTCTTGTTGCAAGAATTTTCTTCTCTCGTTGCAAGTCCTAATTATGATTTACCATTAAAGCATTCGGTTCGGTTGTCCATCACATCGAGACGAAAGGGCTTTTGCCATTTTATACTCCCAGAAGATTGGGTTCAATAAAATTTAAAGCTACAAAATTAGAATTTGAACACATGGTTTAATTGGGAATTTGTAGTCAATCCTCATCCTGTGTTTTGCTACCACTTCACTTAGTTTCAAAGAGAGAAAGCAGTGACTGGCGTGTATGCGGCGATTATCGGCGTTTACACGCAATTACCGTTCCGGATAGGTACCATATTCCTCACCTTCATAAATTTTTCTATGAATTTATATGGTTCTGAACCAAATTCCAGTAGCTCGAGAGGATGTCCATAAGACGGCCAAAACGACTCCATTTGGTTTGTTTCAGGTCATTCGAATTCTATTTGGTCTAAGAAATGCTGGTCAAACATTTCAGAGATTCATGAATATGGTGGTAACTGGTCTGGAATCGATGACATTTTAGTATTCAGTAAAAGTGAAGAGGAACACAAGCCTCATCTTCAACAACTTTTCAAATGTTTGGTTGAATATGGACTAAATATTAAAGCGTCAAAATACGTATTTGAGGTTCCCTCATTGGTTTTTCTTGGACACACGATATCCAAAGCAGGGATTACTCCATGGCCATACCGAGTTGAAATTATTTCGAACTTTCCCTCGCCTTCCTCCATTAAACAGCTTCAACAATTTATCGGCTTGATAAATTATTATAGCCGGTTTATTAAAAACAGTGCACATCTTCTGGCTCCGTTACATTCCCATTTAGCTTCTATGGTTAAAATAAAATAAAATAAAAAATCATTCACCTGGCCAGAAGAATGCGAGGAATGGTTTATTAGCACATTCAAAGGATAACCCTATGTTCAGTATTACCACTAATGTGTCCAGTTGGGCGATTGGAGATATTCTTGAACATTACAACAATGACCAATGGGAACCGTTATCTTTTTATTAAAAAAAACTCTCTCCAACTGAAGCCAAATATTCCGCGTTTGATCGGGAATTGCTCAGTATATATCAAGCTCTGAAACATTTCAGATACTTCGATGAAGGCAGCGAATTTACCATTTTCACGCATTATAAACCGCTGACGAATGTACTTATGTCCAAACTCGAACATAGCCCTCGTCAGTCTAGACACTTGGATTACATAGCGCAGTCCACCAATGACATAAGACATCTCAGTGGAAAGCACAATGTAATCGCAGATTGCCTTTCTCGTGTAGGTAGTCCAATTGTATCTGCTCTTGCTATCAATGCTATGGATGATAGTGCTCAAGCTATCCTTAAATTACAGAAGTCAGAATTGCCTTTTACCAAAGAACGGTTGTGGTGCGACATGTCAACAGGCAAGCAACGTCCGTTTGTACAATCGCCACTGAGGAAAAGTTTATTCGATCAGTTACACAAGTTATCCCACCCAGGCATTCGCGCTTCACGCAAGCTAGTAGCAACAAGGTATTTTTTGCCCAATTGATTCTCAAAGAAGCAAACTTAACCGTCATACAAGATCAGCGATAGGAACATTTAGTATACCTCAAGCAAGATTTCAACACATACATTTGGATTTGGTTGGTCCTCTTCCAATATCTAATGGATGTTCTTACGTTCTAACTATAGTTGATAGATTCATCAGGTGGCCGGAAGCCTATACTGCATATACTGTCGCTAAAACTTTGTGTTCACAGTACATAACACGTTTTGGAATCCCGTTGGAGATTACTATTGATCGAGGTTCGCAGTTTGAATCAAAACTGTTTTCCGAACTAACGAATTTCCTTGGATGTCATAATATTCGCACAACTGCATATCATCCCCAATCAAATGGAATGGTAGATCGTTTTCACAGAGTACTTAAATCTGCACTCATAGCTAGGGGAAACACTACTAACTGGTATGACGAATTTGCTTTCATGGAAGACTTAAAATATTCACAAGCGGAGTTAGTTTACGGCGAAGCATTATAATTATATTCCAGGAGAATTCTTTTCGAAAGCTTCTGAACTATTTCTTGATTCCACTAATTTTGTTATTATACTGAGATAACAAATGAGAAATCTTAAGTTTTCTCAGCCACGACAATCTAACCAATCGGTTTTTGTTCTGGATGATCTTCAGTCTGAAGAATACGTATTTGTGAGAGTCGATAAAATCAGAACTGGTCTGAATCCTTATGATGAACCATTTAAAATTTTAAAGCGTTTTCGAAAATATTCTGTACTAGATATTAGAGGTAAAAACACATCAGTATCAATCGATAGATTGAAGCCAGCGTACACTTTGGAAATTTTTGCTAGTTTGAATGAATTATCATCGCGAAAAGTTTCTTTTCAGAATATTTAAAATTCTATATTGCTTATTTGCTTATAATCGATACAAATGTATTCTTGATTAACTCTTATGTACATAGAATAGGAATATGTGTATGATTCTTGCAGAGAGTTTTAATATGTATGGGTATCTTTATTATATTTTATTAAACATTGAACGGTTAATGTAATTTCATTAAAGTATAAATTCTGTATACTGGATTTATTTAGAGAATACATGTACGCATTGGTACTTCGCTTGTGCGCACATGGACGATTTATGAAAATACAAAATGTATCTATTTTCTCATGTGTGTGAGCGGTTGAGTATGTAGTACGGTTCTATTATGTGGTGTATTTTATCTTGTCTCATTCTCTGTATTCTATGTATTTATGAACGAGATAACTGTGGTGATCTTGTTTGCTGACATGAGGCATCTCCATCTCCTTCTCGATCGTGTTTGGCTTTCTTATGTGTGAATGAGTGAGTTATGTATGTGCGAGCGCGAGGCAAAGAATACAGATATTATAGTTGGTCTTGCTTTTATCGTAAGAACGTGAACATCAAACATGCCATTTGGTTTTTATGATTTTTATATGCAAGGTAGATGTACGTGTGTGTGTAGCTAAAGGGGAAATTTCGTTTGATTTTGAGTGAACTATGGACTATCTCATTTACGCAATACCTATTGGAATTTGGTATAGAGTAAAAAAGGAGAAAACCAAAATGGAAAGTACATAGTGACGATCATTATTTCTGTCATGACAGTGTCGCGATAGTAATATACTATGAGGGGCATTTGCATTTAAATCTCACATGAAAAAATTTAAAATATAATTTTTGAATCATAATTTAATTAATTTTTGAATTAAAAAAAAATTTAAAATATAATTTTTAAAACATATTTCGTTTTCTTTTAAATCTGGGCATGATCAGATTTGTGTTTTGCATTTTTTTGAATAATCTTTTGTGCTATTTTTAATTTTTCTGTCATGAACCTTACCTAAAAATATGTTATTACGTTATTTTTAAAATTATTAATTTGAAAATACAAAAGATAATATACCATTTGGAAGTAGACATATCAACAATGTGAATAAACGTCGATAAATTAAATTTATATTTTTGAATTTCACAATTTATCTAAAATAAATAAAGTAACGTTCATGACAAAATAACTCGTTTTTTTAAAAATAGCCCAAAATAATTTAAAAAATACATTTTCATAAATGTCTGTATTGTGATCAAATATTTAACTTATACTCATTAAAAATTATCTGTAAAATGCTAAGGGGACAAAAAAATGCTTGGGGACAAAATCATGTGAGATTTAAATGCAAATGCCCCATGAATATTTTGTGTTGTCAAAATGTACATAAATTGTAGATTTTTATAGAAATCACTTAATTTAATAATTAAAATAAAGATCAATTAAATTCATTTTAAAATGATCCGTAAATGAATTGTAAATCGAATTGTATTTAGAAATTACCCATACACCAGCGGCATTCTCTAGTAATCAATCGTGCGCCGAACGACTAAACAATTTTTGCTTTTGATTGTACATATTCCAAAAAATCTTAAAGCTTTATTATGATATGCATATAAAAAGTTTTTCATATTTATTATGGAAAATGTAAATGTATTGAATTTGTAAGAGGTAATTTCAATAATGTGAAATCATTTTGATGAGCAAAATCAGAAGCAGAGCACCAAAAGCGCACAACAGAAAATGCCACTGCAGGATTGGGTTTCGAATCGCACGTTTTCTACAATAGTGTTTGCTTAAATTTCTAATCGAAATAAGATATAACTTCGGGTGAACTGGTGAATTGGATTATGACTTAGTATTTAACAGGAGCTGAACCAGCACTAGATTTCCAAAAGTAGGAACCACGACCCTAAACTAAATCAGCTGTGGAGGATACTTAAATGATTTGTTTCATTGAGATATTAATTTTACTATGTTTCAGTGTCTAAACTTGAATTTAATTTTATAGTTCAGTTTATTGGGGGGTTGCTTGGGAACAACTGATTAATTTGATTTCACTTTTCAGAGAAATTGAATTGGCAATGGATATGAAGTAAATTTGTGGTTACAATGATTAAATTTGTCTTTAATACATATTTATTTCAACATTAGTGTTGTTTTATAATTCATTTAGAGACTTGATAATTAGAAACACATTTAATTGAAAAAATACAGTTAGTACCAAAAAATAAAGTAGGAAAGAAGCATAAATTTAGCAGACATTTTAATTGCCATCCTCACGCGGTTTATTCGTGGTATCGTTAGATGGATTGCCATCCGTGGGTGGAGTACCTGAATTACTTGGTGCAACATCATCAGGATTCTCCGTGCCTTCACCAAACTGTTGTCTTATATCAGTTATTAAATCTGGATTTTCACGATACATAGATGCAGCTAATTGTCTTCCAGTTTCCATAAGGGCATCCATATTATTCATGCCATTGAATTGTACTAATAGATTTTGAATTCCCGGTTCGGTCATCATTCTCGTAGCAAGATTTACAAGCGTTGGATTATTTAGCGCTGCGGCAAAATCAATATTACCTAAATTTGGCATACCTGGAATACCCTCAGCACCTCCACCTGCTACACTTATACCTACACCACTTGGAGCTGAAGTTACATTTGAACAGGCTTGTAACTTAATTTCATTTAATCTCTCCTGCGTTACTGCTAAATTATTTTGTTAATCAACATTATTAGGTTCAATTCTCAATGCATTACGATATGCTTCAATAGCTTCTTGGTGCCTATTAAGCTTTGAATACGCTAATCCTAATCTGCCATGAGCCTTGTTGTAGTTTGGGTCGTACCTCAATGACATTTTACAATCGTCTATGGCTTTCTGTAATTTCCCAATCTTACTGAAAGCAGCAGCTCGATTACAATAGAACACCGGATTGGTTGCATCCATATTTATCGTTCTATTATAATAGCTTAGTGCTTCATGATATTTTTCTAGTTTCATGAGGTTGTTTCCTTCATTTTTTAGTGCTTCGGCCGCAGATTTCTTTTCCGGGCTCACATTTAGACAAGAATTAAGAAACAAATCATATAAATCAATATGTGTTAATGGATTATCCGAAGCCTCAGTTGCACTATTTGATGTGGCATCTAAATTGTAAGCATTTTCCAAGCATTGTATTGAAACTTCTAAACTTTCTGCCGCATCAGATGATAAATTTTGAGTAAATTTTAATAAGAAAATTTTTGGTTTTAAAAATTTTCAACACACAAAATATTCTCTCAAGTCGTGAGAGCTTAAATTTTTCATTTATGACTAATTCTTCATTTGTTAACCTATTAACCTACAGATTGGTTCAGATATGGAAAGTTTTAAATATTTAAGTTTGAATTTTAAGCTGATAGTTCTGGAGTGCGGTAATTGGGGGAGGGGCGGGAGGGGGGGGGGAATAAATCTCGATCTGATTTTCAGGAAGGCGCACAGAACCTGGAGCAATCTTCCAGAATCTTCAGGTATGGATGAGCGGAGTGGAAATTGAAAGAATCTCTACCATAAAATCGTCATTCGGTTATAACTGCTGGTGTGTGTGGGGGTTGTTTTTCATCGTGCACAGTGTTTGAGAGGATGTGTTGACTAAGCTGCTGTGGAGCGATCTCAATTGATGTTTTGTCAGTAATATGTGGTGGTCCGATGACACGAATTTAATTTGTGATTTTCATAGCAAATCATGGATTATTTTGGTTAATACAATATGCATTTAATTAATTATTTATACTCTAGCAATTCTAACTGTTAATTGGCACCTTTCCAAGTGTTGCATGTTTTACCGTTTGACAAATGGGAAATTATTGGAATGGTTTGTTGTGATGAAGGAGGTTATCAGTTAGCTGATATTCTGATATTTGATAATCTATTGTAGTCTTACTTTGCGATTTTGCAGCGACATCTGTTTTCATGCCATTCGGACTAGTTCAAAACAAGTTGGTTATAGAATGGTTCTGGTTGAGGTAAGAAGAAATTATTTCCGGTCTTATTTTGAGCATAAATTACATTTTATTCTTTTAACAATTATTATTCCAGTTTCCAAAGTAAGTCGGCATATACATTATATTGGATTGGTTTTTGGTAGTAGTACAGGTTAGAATTATAATGAGCATGGAATTAGTTGTAGTAAAATCATTCTGGATGAAAATATTTTATGTTTAGGCAAATTACTATTTTAAATTACCAAAATAAAAGGGCTTATATGTATGTTATATTGGTTTTGGTCTGATAGTTTCACAGTTTAAAACACAAAAGACGATACAATGCTCCAGCAGCTAATAAAATTGCTGTTATATTCCAAAACATAGATGGTGAATCACCATTTGACAGAGATATACATACGTGTCTACAATAAGGATTGTACTAAAGGCACTACGACACAAATAAATATCTTGCACCGGAAATATGACGCATCACGCAATGCTATATCACTTCTTTATCCATATGGAAATGACGGATGGCACATTGCAGTAAAAGATATGATGTCTCAAATGGGATATTACGCTTACATCATGGCAATTAGAAAGGAGTTTAATCCATTTATATCAGCGGGAAAGCTGACACAACAATTTTCTGTTGACGCTCAAGTAAAAACGGAGTCAAGTAGAATAGAATTTATAAAGAATAATCAACGAAAACTTAGAGTTGAAAAGTACAGTGGACTTATGGATCACTTGTATCAACGACTGAATAATGACAATGTTTCAAAAGAAAAAGTTGGAACACCAATTATTCTTCCGTCATCCTTTCAAGAAAGTTCAAGAAATATGCAACAGCGTTATCAAGATTCTATGGCCGTTGTCAGAAAATTTAGGAAACCAGATCTTTTTATAACAATGACATGCAATCCTAAGTGGACTGAAATTTTCGAAAACTTGAATGGTTGCAAACCGGAAAATAGACCAGACCTGATTACTAAAGTTTTCAAGTTAAAATTGAAAGAACTTTTGAAAGATATCAAAGAAGGACGAGTTTTTGGAAAAGTACGTGCAATGGTGTACGTCATTGAATTTCAAAAACAGGTTTACCTCATGCACACATTCTAATTATATTAGAAGAAGAAGATAAGTCTCGGATAACGGAGGATATTGATAAAATTATTTGGGCAGAGATTCCAGACAAGGAAAAATATCCTGAGCTTTACGAAGTAGTCATAAAGCATATGATTCATGGCCCATGTGGAGTGAGAAAGCTAAATTCGCCTTGCATGGAAAATGCAGAAAAGAGTTTCCAAAAAACTTTCAAGAAGAAACTGATACAAATGTCAATGGATAGCCTAAGTATCAAAGACGTCAAAAACTCCAAACGTGGCAACACGAACAGGGGAAAGCCAAGACAATCATCATGAAAAATAGGTGTTGGTGATGATTTTGACGGCAACGAAAATGTTGAGTTACCCGAGGAAATAAGGGAAAATGAAAACGTAAATGAGAATGACAACGAAGATATTTTAGGTGATGATGCGGAAGAGAATGATATCCATTGCAGTGTTAAAGCACAAGATCTATTGTACATGGATATTCATAAACACTTTGTATTTAACAAAGGAGTTTGGGTCCCCAGAAAATAGCGAGGGAATAAAATCATTAGTAGAATGTATACAGTAGGGATGAATGACCATGAAAGGATTTATTTGAGACTATACTCTTGCTACATGTGAGAGGAGCAAAATCATTTGAATGTCTATGAACTGTGAATGGTGTACTATATGATACGTTTCAAGATGCTTGCCGAGCAAGAAAGTTACTTGCTGATGATACAGAATGGGATAATGCTCTCACAGAAGCTGCAGAGATACAATCAGCAAGGGAAATAAGACTTGCATTTGAACTTATATGTGCATATGGAAAACCAGGAGACATTTTGATTCTTTGGAATAAACATAAAGACTCTATGACTGATGACTTTGTGCATCAGAAAAAAAGTGATCCTTCAGAACCGAGCAACCGAGCACTGCTTGACATTGAACTTATTGTTCGTCAAAGTTCAGTTGACTACGAAAAAACGGGATTGCCAAAAACAAAATCCATTAATGGTATCGTTTTAGAATACTTGGAGACTGAACGAAAAAAAGGTGAAGAATATGTAACAAAGCTCAATTGTGAGCAAAAATATATTTATGACATGGTGATACAAGCCATTAATGATCCTGACGAGCCGCAACGGATTTTTTTTTATAGATGGACCAGGGGGAAGTGGAAAACCCTATTTATATAACACTTTATTAAGTGTTTTAAGAGGGAAAGGATACATTGCACTCTCGGTCGCTCCCACCGGAATTGCTGGAACTCTTTTGGAGGGAGGAATTACATAACACTCTCAATTTAAACTACCTGTGCCATTATTAGATACAAGCTCATCTTCTATTCGAATGAAAACTGATGAGGCAAAAAGGATTAGAACAGCCAAACTTATTGCTTGGGATGAGGTTGCAATGACATCTGGCAAAGCATTGAAAGCAGTTGATAGACTTCTTAAAGAAATTTTCAGTAATGAAAATACCTTTGGAAATGTGGTAATGCTCCTTGGACACTATAAAGAGGTGTTCTCTCTGGCCAAAAATTCTTCAAGTAAGATTGAGCACAAATATGAGAAGAGAACTTAATACAAAAGAACAGGGAAACCTTATAGAAGGAAGTGACAAGGTTTTTGCCCGAAATGTTGTGTACAAATAAATTCTTTGAAACAGCAATTTACTTCCAAAAATACTAAAAAAATCAAATCAAAGGCTTGCGATCACATATTATAAATTTTAAATTAAAAAACATCGTAATTGACAAGATCAACGTGATCGGGTGGAGGTAGGACAAGCCTAAAGGCAGACGATTCACATATAAAATTGAGTTTCTGTTCGTTTTCTATATTAGAGAGGTTTTTAGACCCGTCACATTGTGTGACGGGCACCCCAGCTAGTATTTACTAATTATGACTATGATTTTCAGAAGGGCCCAGGAATCGGATGCAGCAAACTAATAAATGTTAATTTAGAGTACAGTTTTAATTTAAATTCTAATAATCATATACATAAGTAGACTATAAATGTGTTGTCATTATGTGTTACTAACTATTGGCTATACTGAGGTGTCTGTAACCGGGTCAATTTCTAGCTCACTAACTAAACCTATCCAAACCCTCTTTATGTTTTATGGAACAAGGTGATTGGTGAGGCCCGGCCATTAATAACCCCGGGAAATCTTGCTTAAAGCTTGGTCGAACACTTCAATCAATCAATCAATCAAAAAAACCGAGTTTTACGGTAATCCTAATAAAATTTGGTTATTTTAAAATCGATAATATCCCTTGATCACCTCCAATGAAAAACTATATTATAAAATCAGATTACCTGAAAGCCATGTCGAAAACTCATCTAATTATTATTTTATTAAATAAAATAAACTGATAACAGTTTTAATTTAAAAAATCAAATCTAAAATTTGTTTTCATGACAACTAATGCCATTTAAGGTACACACAGAGTTTAAAAAAAAAAAAGAAAACAATTCCATAACATTTGCACGACTCTAATATTCCGATGGATTATAGTCTTCTAAAAAAAATAAAAAATTGGTATTTAGATTCGTCTGAATATTTTGTGTACATATCTCATATACACAAATGTATTATTGATGCAGGGAATATTTTGTGTACAATATTTACAATAATTAAAAACGTGTACAAAATTGTTGATCAACTAAAAGCTGCACAATATTACACCTAGTACATGTTCCAATATATTGTATACCGAATATACATATGTAGGTACCTTTGGTTTACCAAATCATATTATACAAAAAATAAACGAATGGGAAAATTACGAAAATGCCATATAAAAATCAAAATCTGTGGCATGAATTACTAAAAATTGAATATAAAACTGAATATCCATTTTAGCTAATAACCGAAAAAATACCATCTCTATGTAAACATCTCTCTAGCTGATGATGTTGCTGCTGATGCTGCTGCTGCTACTGCTGTTGTACAATATGCTTGATAGATTTTGTTTTGCGAAAGGGGTTGTTTTGTGACACGTAAACGTCGTTCAAAGACGTAGGATAAAACAAAAATCACGTCTCATATATTGCATCTACGTGAATTAAATGTTTTCTCTCCTCATACTGACGATGCTTGTTGCTGTACATATAACTGTGTATATTACATCTCCATAGAAAGTTAAGATATTCATTTTTTTTTCTCGTCCCCATCGCTGTCGTATCTACATATACACTTTGCTCGTTATTTTATTTTTCCCAGATTTTTATTTAAATATTTTTCTCCCAATTGTTTATCTTTTCTTCTTATTATTAAGACAATATAAGAAAGTAGAACAAAGTAAAAAAAAAAACGGAAATAATTTTCCCAATTTCGAAGGAAGCGCTTTTGGAAGCAGCACACAAAGAACCAAACGAAAGCAAAAAAAATAATGAAAATCTCTTAGAATAACAAAACACAAGAAAAAGGATAAAAATGAATAAAAGGGTTATTGGATAAATATAAGATTTCATTTTATTTTACTCGGTAATAGAATAAAATGTTGTTAAGGGAGAAAATAAAATAATAAGGGAGGATGATAATAATAAGTTTAAAGAAACGAAAATAAAATTTGTCAACCCCAATTTTTTTCGATTAAGGTTAAACTTAAGTAAAATTAATTTTGAAAGTTTTGTGTGTATACAAAAGTACACATAAATCCATTCTTCTGTGCTCACGCGCTTAGAGGTATAACATTATAATAGCTTTCAATAAATATTATTATTACACAGAGCTGCACAATTTAATTAAATAAACGAACCAAAAGTTTTTTTTTTGTTTTATATTTTTATGACACTTGAGCTTTTTTGCTTTTAGTATAAAACCAGAGCCTTCTAGAGTATAGAGCCATAATCATTATGACGTATTTTTTCGAAGCTTTTTTAGTGGTATAACTTTTCACTGATTCCCATAGGAATCCATAGTAGAAATGGTGTTTTGTAGCTTCAAGTTTTTCATTGAAAAAAGCAAAAATGTCACAAAATTTGTATACAAAAGTGTTCTACATACCTTTAGCAGCAATATATATGCAGGGTTTATTGGTATTAAGTAAATATTAATTGCAGAAATAATAAAATTAAATTATTTCTAAAATATATTTTTCGAACTTTCATTTTGAAAAATACATCAAAGTAGGCTCTGACGAATTAAAATAATACTTGCTACATTTATCTTTAGTTTTACTAGTGTACGTTAGATGTCTCAGATTTATACAGAAAAATACGAAAAAAATTGTTTAATCACAAAATTATCACACGTTCTTAATATTTTGAGAATTTGTTTTGCTTTTCCTACAATTTTTGAACTTAAAATTTCCCCAGGTGGCAATTTTTAGTACGATTTTTAAAAAAATTGTATTGCCATCTATGTAATGTATATTGACTTAATGTACACAATTTGTAGTAAGCTTTTTTTTTATTTGACCAGAATGCTGTTGTTATGAACTTTTTTTTATATTTTGGTTGAAATAAATCAATTATTACAAGAAAATGAAAACAATTTACTTAAACGAGATTTATATATGTTGAAATTCAAACATTTATGAAAATATTTCAGAAATCATAATTAAGAATTTGTAACGTTTTCATTGATAAATTTGTCTTAAGAAAAAAAGGGATTTCCCATATGTTTTATGTGTTTTACTATGGAAATTTTGATTTTTTCGTCGTTTCTAATTCCCTTAAAAAAGCTTCGTTTTTTTAGATTATGGCTTGTATAATCAAGGTTGCTTTGATAAAACACACCTTAAATAAAGCTTACTTATAAATGTATAACTTAAATTAGTAAGATATTTTGTTGTAGCATGCAGAGTTTTATTAATTTAATTTCAAAAACTAGAAATACAATGGTAAATTCAAATAAAAAAACAAAAACATTTTATTTGATCATCTTTAACTTTTAATATTAAAACAAAAAAAACTTTTCCTGTTTTCAAAAGCATTATCTGCCATCAAAGCTTTTCTCTATATATCCTCTTGTTATGTTTGTTTGTGCTTTGTTTTGTACCAAAAAAAAAAACTTTTCCAATGTTATATGTTGTAATATAAAATAGTTTTTAAAATGCTAAAATAATTATATGCAGTTTTTGGCATCAAACAGAAGTTAAACAAAACAAAAAAAAACAAAATCATCATCAAAAAGATGAAAAGTTTAAATTTTAATTATAATTAAAAGAGCTTTCACCATAAAGTAATATAATAGTTTTTTTTTACTGTTGTAACGAGATTTTTTGTTTTTTATTGTTGTTATGCAGAGATGGTAAAAATGATTTCGAAATCATTAAAACATAAATTATGATGTACATGGATTGAAATTGTGTTAAAAAAAAATTGGAAAGTTTTTCTTTAAACGATATATTATGTGACGCACGATTTCTGGTCTGTAATTCTGTAATGAGTTAGATCATTTAATTTTAATTCCACTTGAAAGTTTTCGAGTGAGAGTTCTAAAAATGGTTTCTGGAAACATTTTCTCTATTGCAGTAATCATTGTGATTTCAAAATCAATTTGGATGTTATCAGGTTTGACATTGTGAAGTAGGAAAATATATCGTTGATCTGTTTAGTATTATCACTTTAAAAATAAGGTAACACTTCAAATAATTTAGTTTCATGTTCTAGCTTTTTTTTTGAATTTTCGTTTTGCATCAAATCTTGTGGATAATAAGATGCTGTTGTTAAAATCTTTAGTGAGACGTCGTTTTCTCAAATTCACTAAATATCTAAATACTTGTATAATACAAGGTTTAGGTTTACTCTTATGTCAATTTTTTGTAAAATTTTAGCCAGTTTAGTACTATAAGTTTAGCTGGTAATAATAGTAAAATTTTTTACGAGCTTTTAAGTTAAGAATGAAACTGTCTGTTCCAACGAGTTATGGCGAGCATTGCTTTATAGTAGATCTAGCAGCAGATGGAGCGGCTAAGATTTGGAAACACACAAGTAGGTTTTGGGAAATTTTGGAAAACAAAGAGGTTAGTTTTAGATTCAATTACGAAAGAAGGTGTATCGGGAGGTCTAGTACAAGTGTATAAGACTATTAGGAACAAAAATCGTAGTACGAATACACAAGTGAAAATAAATTAATTTTGTGCACCGATATATGTAATTGATACTGTGTACTCGAGAGCTACCCGTTGGCAAGTATTTTGTGTGTCGATATAATCGATACTTCGTTCCGCCCCAAAAGAGTAAAACGAAAATTTTTGAGCTACCCTAATTTTAATGCATAGAGGGCTGGTAAGGGTTTTACCAGTATGTACTACTAGGTACGTTGTACATTTCCAAGAATTCACGTTCAAGAACCACAACAACAAAAAACACCACTAGCTGAGGCCTGACGAAGCGCGCCATCCTAGTACCTTTCACCTAGGCTGTAAGGAGAGTATGGACAGTAAGTTCCGCTTCACATTGAGAGGGTTTTTGTGTGTTGTACGCGGTACTAGTTTACTTGTTGTGGTTGAAAGGGGTCCATTCCTGAAACCGGTTATTTTTATATTCATTGTACAGGTAACCCGAGAACAAATTTCGATGCCACCCCCAAAAGGGTTTGGTTTTAGCCAAATTTGTTCCTAGTCAAATTTTGTGTCTACAAATTTAGGGTTTACAAAATCCCAAATTAGAAAACCCCAAATTTTAAAATCCCAAATTATGAAATCCCATTGTTAAGAAGAATATTTATCGAAACCCACGTGCGCGTGTTTCAATAAATATTCTTCTTAACAACGGGATTTCATAATTTGAAATATTTTAATAAATAGAAAATGTTATAAATATATGTATAGTAATAGAATTGGATATGATTTTTCATAAACATAGACTTATCAGCTCGAAGTGATTAACTATCGTACAATTTTTAGAAATATTAAATTATTATAAATAATATTACGAGAGTCGGGTCGCTCCCATCTCTAGGTACAAAAATAATAATATAAATTTAGATCTCTCCAAAGCGACAGGAATATAGGAACGGATTGCATTATAAATATTCTGATGTTCATTCATATTAGTAGTCTGCATATTTCATATCTGAATTCGTTTATTTTTTCCAATTACAAACCGAAATCATTTCTCTCAATTAAATGTTCGAAGTTTAGAAATTTCGTACTAATCATAATAAAAAATACAAAAGTGTTTAATCAATTCAAATTTTAAAGGTAATTATTTTTTATGTACAAAAAATTGGTTTATGAATAATATATTCGTATTTAGGCCTCAATACAAAATCAAAATAGTAAAAAACAACAAAGGAGGGAATAATTTATATCATGACGGATTCTGTTAAAAAAAAATTCTTGAAACCGAAAAATCACTACATTTTTAGAGAAAAATTAGTAAAAAAATAGTACATACTTCGTTTTTTGATCATTCACATTGCTTCAGAAGTTCATCTTGTTGGCTGTAATGCAAAACTAAAAAATCAGGCTACAAATAGTTCCGTAACACCATCTAGGCCGTTCTTATATATTTAGTCGCCCTGGGCTAAAAATATTAGGCGCCTTTGTCGAAGCAAAAAAAGTTTTCCAGTGCAGAATCATTTTCTGTTTTAAATCCAGTATATTCGACACCATGAAATTTTAGAGAAAATACAAGACCTGAAGTTCAAACAGCATTTAGAAAAAAAAGGCAATTGATTAACGCTATTCAATAATACATTAATTTATTACACAGGCACACAAAAAAAATATTTTTCGATCCAGAAGACAGACCTCCTACCCCTATGTATTTTGACGCGCTGACTCCGAATTTCAGCACAACAAATTTTTTTATCGTGTCAATTTCCCGTTATCACTCCCATTTTACCCCTATATGCGGGTTGAAACACAGCCACACAACAAAACAAGTTTTCGACCCAGAAGATACCCCCCCCCCCCTACCCCAATGTATTGTGATGCGCTGAATCCGAATTTCAGCATAAATTTTTTTTTATCGTGTCAATTTCCCGTTATCACCCCCATTTTACCCTTATGCGCGTGTTGAAACACAGCCACCAAAAAAAAAAGTGTTCGACCCAGAAGACAGACCCCACTACTCCTATGTATTTTGATGCGCTGAATCCGAATTTCAGCATAAACAAATTTTTTATCGTGCCAATTTCCCGTTATCACCCCCATTTTACGTTGAAATTTTTCAACCGGAAACAACGGGAAACGGGAAAATGAAACGATAAAAACAATTTTTATGCTGAAATTCGGATTCAGCGCATCAAAATACATAGGAGTAGTGGGGTCTGTCTTCTGGGTCGAACACTTTTTTTTTTTGATGGCTGTGTTTCAACACGCGCATAAGGGTAAAATGGGGGTGATAACGGGAAATTGACACGATAAAAAATTTGTTCAGGCTGAAATTCGGATTCAGCGCATCAAAATACATAGGGGTAGAGGGCTCTGTCTCCTGGGTTGAAAACTTTTTTTTTGTGTGGCTGTGTTTCAACCCGCTTATAAGGGTAAAATGGGGGTGATAACGGGAAATTGACACGATAAAAATATTTTTTATGTTGAAATTCGGATTCAGCGCATCAAAATACATAGGGTAGGGTAGGGGGGGGGGGGAGTAATCTTCTAGGTCGAACACTTTTTTTGTTGTGTGGCCGTGTTATTAATTTTTTTCAATGCAGAAAAGGGTCCTTCATTTGAACAATTAGTACTTAGTAATTAGTACGTAGTAATTAGTAATTTGGGATGGTTTACAATGAATAAACTTATTATAATAAAACGGTTTGCATTTCCTTTGAAGTGAAAAATGAAATTCAAGTAAAAATATGCTCTTTAAAATTGACTAGGTATTGGACATTTGGTGGCACCCTATTATTGCGGCGCCCTAGGGCTGCAACCCTTATAGCCACATGGTAAAGATGGCCTTGAACACCATCGCAAATAGCTCGGAAAATAGTTGTAGGTTGCAAACCAAATTCACGCGTTTAGCTACCCAATAAGATGTCACAAAAAAGCAAAATAACATGAATTCGTTCCAACAAAATGAAAGAGCAAGAAAAAATCGATGAAATTGACATACCGCAGCACTTAAGTTTTCTCGAAAATGAGCTTTTTGTTCTCGCAGAGAAGAAAGTGCCAAATGAAAAAATAATTATTCTGGGAACTATATCTGGTTTAAAAGTATTGGCTGAGTGTCCTTGCTGGTTAATGGATGGAACTTTTTTTGTTGTACCATTTCTAATCGCCCAGAGAAAAAGAGTAAGAAGTGTTATTCTGATTTTTTTTATGAATTACTTCGTATATCAAGTCAACATGATATTCATTTGAATCCACAAAGGATCGTTACGGATTTTGAAAAAACCATTTATTTAGCAGCCGAAGAATATTTTCCTAATACAGAATTTAAAGGCTGTCTTATTTTCATTTTGGACAAATCTTATGGCGCCAAGTGCAAGAGTGTGGCGCAGCGAGTAAATACGGCAAAAGTATCAAAAGTTATTCGTTAATTTTGTACTTCACATAACAAACTACTAATTTGAAATATATACATTTTTATTTTTTGTTCTTCATTAATTTTGTGTATTTTTTCAAATGTTGGGATTATCAAATTTGGGATTTTCGCCGTTTTCGAATTTATGAGATTTTCATATTTGGGATTTTCATTTTATGGATTATGCTTTTTGGGATTTATTTTTCATTTGGGATTTTGTATATATGGGATTTATTTTTCTAGGATTTTACTACGCCCCCGGCATGACGCTTGTGTTGGCCGTTTAGAGATGGTCTCTTACGCCTAGCTAGCTCACCTCGTTCGATCAACACATGGTCTGGTGGAGAGGGGCCCTTCTATCTATTATCGGCATCAGGATTTCGTCGGGATTTCATCCATTTGAAACGCGATATTTTAAAACGCGATATTTTAAAACGCGATATTTCAAAATGTGATATGGTACAATACGCGATATGACAATTTTGTTAAACGAAGGAAGATTAATAATCATTATAATTTTCAAATATCGCGTTTTGTACCATATCGCGTTTTGAAATATCGCATTTTGTACTTTATCTCGTTTCGTCATATCGCGTTTTGAAATATCGCGTTTCTAGCGGATCCCATCTTGAACGGACACCCGGTTTACCGTTTTATTTTCTCTCCTGCAAATACAAGGGGGTAAGCTCCTTATCTGCCTCTAGTCCTTGTTCTGAATACGGTCAAATTATTACAAATTCTTGTTTTGCTGACGTATTCATGGTCCCTTATCCTCGCAGGATAAGTTGATACTCTGAAAGACGGAATTAAATAATTTCGTTGCAAAATTTAGAACTAGCTAAAACACAATTGCTATTTCGTAAATAACAATTTAAATACATAATTTGGTTTATTACTCTAGCATTCCTTCAAATATTAATTATATTAAATTAAGATGAATATGTTGTTGCTCTCAAAATCCTTAATGAGACGTTGCGTTGTTGACAAATTTGGTAAATATTCAAATACTTGTGATTTAATAGGATGAGGGTAACTTATGTGTCATGTTTTATCAAATCGTAGCTAGATTAGTAATTTTATACTAGCCAAAAACAAATACACGATATTGCGGAGCTTTATAAGCTTTAAAGTTGCAAACTTACTAAATATTCAAGTTTAGATTTACTTTTGTGTTCTATTTGGCTAAATTTTATCCAATTTAATAATATCAGTTAAGTCATACAGAAATACATAATAGGCTTTATGAGCTTTTATGTTTAGATCGACCTAAAATCACACAACGGTAGTTGTGGTCAAAATTCTTAGTGTGACGTTGTTGTTGTCAAACTTCCTAAATATTGAAATACTTGCGATTTGCAAGGTTTAAATGTACTTTTGTGTCCTGTTTGGCCACATCTTACTGGGTTCAAAAATATCAGTTTAGTCATACACAAATGGCTTTATAAGCTTTAAAATTTTACAACCAGCTAAAACCACACTGTGGTTCAATTATCGTAATTAACACATTAAAATATTTGGTTAAATATTCTAGCGTTTCTGCAAATATCCGTTTTGCATTGTTGTTGTCAAAATCCTTAATGAGACGTTGTTGTTGTCAAATTGACTAAATATTCAAATACTTGTGATTGACCAGGTTGAGATTTACTTTTGTAATATGTTTCGTAAAGTTTTAGCCAGTTTAGTAATATCATTTTAGTCATACAAAAAAAAAACAGAATAGGGCTTTATGAGCTTTTAAGTTTAGAACAAGTTATAACCACACAACGATTAAATTACCGTTTATAACATTTTAAATAATTTGGTTTCACGTTCTAGTATGTTCTTTCAAATACGCATTTGACATGAAACTGTTGCCTAATAAGTTGTATTGTCAAATATGTATTTAAGTTGTTGTTGTTAAATTTAGTTAAAATTTAAATTCTTGTGATTTATCAGGCTGAGTTTTATTTTTGTGTCATGTTTGGTCAAATTTTAGTACAAAGTTTTTTGAGCTTTTTATTTTAGAATCGGCTAAAACCCCACAACGGTTAAATTTTATTTAAATAACACTTTAAATAATTTGAGTATTAAGTTATTGGGTAATTTTTGGGTAATAAGTTTTTGTTGTCAAAATCGTTACTGAGACGATGTTGTTATCAAATTTACTACATTTGGTTAAATGGTGGTCAGTTTAGTAATATAAGTTAAGTCATATACAAATACAAAAAAGTACTAGGCTTTATGGGCTTTTAAGTTTAGATCCACCTTAAACCGCAGAACGGTTAAATTATAGCAAATAAAACTTTTGGTTTTATCATTCCTTCAAATATTCGTGTTACATCAAATTTTTGTGTGTGATATATTGTTGTTGTCAAAATCCTTAATGAGACGTGGTTGTTACCAAATTTACTAAATATTGAAATACCTACATGTGATTTACAAGGTTAAAATTAACCTTTGCTACTATGTTTGGTCAAACTTTAGCCAGTTTAAACGGTTACAAAACGGTTAAATTATCGAAAATAATACTTTATGCAAATAATTAGGTTTCATATTTCAAAATTTTCTCATATATACTTATTTTAAATCAAACTTTTGTACTTAATAAATTGGTGCTGTCAAAATCCTTAATGTGACGTTGTTGTTGTCAAGTCAGAAACATTCAAAATACTGTGATTTATCAGGTTGAAGAATTACTTTTGTGTGCTAAGTATTTGTGCGATGTTATACTCAAATACACGATACTAAAGGGCTTTATGAGCTTTTAAATTTTGAACAAGCTTAAAGCACATAACAATTAAATTATTAGATTGTTATTGTTAAATTTAAGATAAATTAAAAACGTGATTTACGGGGTACCTTATGCATTATTTTTGGTCAACATTTTGCCTATATGTTAGCAGCATTTTAGACATAAATTATTACATTAAGAACCGTGAAAGACAATTTCGAAATTCATGGAACACGTTCTACAATAAAATATTATTTTCAATGATATTGTTAGATAATTACAAAAATACTTTATAAAAAAAAAACTCACGAAATGTCTTTGAAGAAATATGCGGAAGGAACTAGTTACAGTTAGATTGTCATGCCGATGTCAAATCTTATTTTGCGAAATACGACTTACTAGATTGCGATACGCCTTAAATTCATTTTTAAGCAAGTTACTGTTAAATATTCTTTAAGATTTAGTTAGAGATCTCGGGATGTTGAGAAATCAACGTAAATTTTAAATAATAAATGTCACTGTAAAGGATCAGCTGATGGGCAACCTTCTAATTAAGTTTGTATAAATAAAACCAATTTTGTACTAGCTTCATTGCAAATAAAATTAATTTTAATCGTACAATCATTCTCTGGAAGTGGATCATCATCTTAAGTTCTGAAAATTGTCGTTTCCTGTGAAGAAAAGTAGGGAAACATATTTAATTGTTAATGATGGACCTACTCCTATTTTATCTGTCGCTCCAAAATTATTTCAATGTATGATTTGCTATTATATAATATTATAATGTTCTGGGTGGTAATTTTGTTCCTCACTGATTTCTACCTATGTTTCAGCGAAAAATGTTGATTTTGATTCGCAGTTCCGAGAGGATTTTTAATGTCGAGATACATTAACGGCGAACTGTATCAGAACATGGATTGGACAAAATAATTTACCGCAACTCCGTGAGGAACAGAATAGTTTCCTTAACAAGAAATAAAGCCCCATAATAGCCATAAAAGCTAAACCCTGAAATCTCTTATGTTTAGCTATCGAGGATTTTAAGTTAATAAGCCATTCACCTATCAAAGGAATTATCTTCTTAAAAGCAAGTGATCCCTCGTTCTGGTACTAATCTGACTTACTAGCTTTTGGCATAAAACTAACTCAGTAAAAAAAAACGATCAAGGTCACCAGCTTTATACGGTGTAAAGGGTAGAAACACAGAATATCGGAGCTTTCATGTTAGATCTTAATCTCAGGATACAAGCAGGAAATGATTGTTTGCTCGGAGGCAATACGATCAGAATTGATATTGTTGCAATCATGAAAATGGGCAAGTAAAAAGAAGACCTTTTCTGATATCGAAATAATATTAACACTTAGCGATATCGAACAGTCTATTAACGATCCGGCTTGAAAATGAACCATAATCGAGTGTCAGATCAGTTCTTTTAGCCTTATTATACAGCTTCCAAACGATATTCTTTAACATTTTCAGATACGTTTTTTAAAAAGGTTGCTTCAAAATGCCCGATGATTTAGCTGCGCCGAGGGTACGATAAATCAGGTCTACTAAGAAAAGCCGCAATTTCACTTCATCACGTGACAAATCCGAATTGTAAAACAGTACTTTCTCCGTTCAAATAAGCAGTTACTACAGTGTAAGATCGTGTTTGTTATGTTGTATACCCCTGATCTAGAATAATAAATCATTATATACTTATTATATATAAATGCACGTATTATCTATTCAACTTGTACGAGTCTTCGCACCATCCAAACAATAAAACGATAAGGTGCTCTATTGTTCTGTCTAACCAGTGTTTTCTTTCAGGTGCTCCTGCACAAGTTATTCAACTTTAATGAAATGTTTTTACATGGGATTCCTTCATCATTTCAAACTTCAAAGCCTTCTCCTGAAAACTGATGTTTTTGAGTTATCGTTTTATTGTTTGGATGGTGCGAATTATATATTTTAAATAAAATATACCCGTAAACCGAGGTGTAATTAAAACCCAAAAATCAATTACTAAAGCAGTCGAATAGTGGAATACAAGTTGAAAATATAAATTCAACTTAAGATTTAAAAATTGTAAACTAAAATTTAATAAATAAATGTTATTTTATTAGAATACTTAAAAATAAAACGTTGTCATCAAAATTGTTTTATTAATCAAACTAAACTACAACATAAATTTGGTGACAGCGGAAGGATGATAGTATGGGATGCAACGGTATCCAATAAAGATCTACTATCGTCTTATAAAAGTACCCGTTGTTTAATTCAAGTTTTAATCTAAACGCTAATTAAAATATATCGAATGTTATTAGCTCATATTAAACATTAGATTCATAATAATAAGAAGTGAAATTCATGTAATTGTAAAAGTCGACCGTTTAAAAAAAAAATATAGGGTCATTTTATAACAATTTATGACCGTTTGCAAACAAACGCAAAAAAAAAAAAAAAAAAATATTACCTTGACGTACAACGTACAATAGTTACGTGTCTTTGTAAGAACTTTTAGTGAAAATAATTGAACTACCTTGTGTACATGTGTATGGAATTAATACTTTACATTTTTTATGCAATTAATAATTAATTAAATAAAAAAAATAATAATAAAGTATTAATTGTGACTAAAATACATTATTAGTTAAATCAAAGCATAAAAGTGAATAAAATGATCAGTAATAATAAATTCATTAAACAAACAAAAAGTTAAAAATTTAGTTCTTAAAATCTAAGTGATTATAAAACCAACTGTAATTCATAAAACAATAGTGAAAAAATTGCACCACAGCAAAATTCGGTTATTCCAGAATTATCCAGAAAAAAAATTGTTTTATTTTATATTTAACGTAGAAAATTTGTGATTGATTTTAATGAATCATCGTTCATTGATTTTTTTTGAATCGTAAAAAAAAAATCGAAAAGAAATCATTTCACAAATACCACAAAGTTCATCATTATTATTATAATTCATTGAATATGCAACAATGATCATCACGGAATCATCATAAATTCAAACCAGTACAACTTTACAACATCATTTTACATCAATACGATTTATGAATTTACGACATCAGCAATCATAAATCATACCGGCAATAAATTTCAAGAAGATGAGACATTTTAATATTGAAATTAGCCAGCTGATTATTATTAACAATTGAATTCAACTCGAAATAAACAACTAATAAAATTGTAAGCCAATTTTTTTCTTTCATTTTTGCAAGCTTTAAATCAATTTTTTCTAGTTCAAATTTAAAATTTTTTTTAATTAGTTTAATTTATATAATTCACTATAATATACACTATATTAAAACGTTTAAATATTTCTATTTATGATGAATTCATGAAATTCCTTTTCATGAATTGAAATTTTACCAATCAAACATACAATTTTGCGAATCAATTAATTTAAGTCAAAACAAAAAATGTAAAATTTAATCAATCCTGTTTTAAACAACTGAATGACCAGTCTATTGATCACATACTTTTATGGAATAGAAAAGTTAATATTGTTCCTAAGATCGAAAAACCTAAACCGCAAAAAAATTTAGTTAAACCGGATTCGAATAAAAAAGTCTTACCGTTTAATTGCGATTCAACAACTGCTCTTTTGCCATATTACGGGTTAAAATTACCATTGATAATCGACACAAAGTTAATTACCCAACAATACGAAAAAACGGTAGAACCTTGTATTCCAACTATGAATTTTAATTTCGATAGAGCTATAAAATTAACTCCCGAGTTCGACGCAATTCATGAAAAGCTCCATAGATTTTTACAATGTTGCAATCTCGTGTTTAAAGACGTAAAAATCGAGCTTTAGCAAATATTCAGGTTGACCTTGTTGAAGCTCGTCGCAGCGTTTTGATGAAAGCGTAAAGGATTTTGGTATTCGCATCGAAAATCTTTTAGCCGACTTAAATAAATCTTGCGTTTTCATAACATCAGATGTAGGAATGCTTGATAAAAATATCAGAGTTATAAATTCAAAAACAGCTTTGCGTGCTTTCGAAGATGGTTTAAGAGACCCACTCAAAATTTTAATTAAAACATGCCGATTTGAGAATTTAAAAGACGCAATCTCCAAGGGGATATAAGAAGAAAATTTAAATCAATCAAATAAACCTAAACCTAATAAATTTCAACCTTCGTATATTTCTAATCAATCCATTAAATGTCAGATTTGTTTTAAACCAGGGCATATAGCATCAAACTGTTATAAACTTAATTCAAATCAACAATCATTTATTCCTTTCCGTAATAACTCAAATTCTTCCTCAACTTATAATTCCAATAGACAAACTCCAACAAGATCGTTCTCGCAGACTTTAAACCAAGCCAATACTAGCGCACGTATTAATCAAATTTCGTATCCGTGAGCATACTGCAAAAAGTTTGGACATCATATTAGCAGCTGCAGACACCGTGAAAGATCCAATCTAAGGAGAAACCAACCAATTAATAACATTGAACAATCATCAACTCCACAAACAGAACAGAAGGAAAACTTAAACGAACTCCACCGGGAGCCCAAGAATGTAGGGGTGCGAGTTCAAAATATATAAAGCTACATTCATATAACCCTGTTCATGATGATATAAAATATTACTTATACTCAACGACAACACCAATAAATTTCGCAACAAACAAAACTCTTTGTTTTTCTATTAATTTTCATACCGACGATCTAAAATTTGTAAACCTTGAATTAGATATCTTAAACGAACCTCAATATTTTCTAATTGATACTGGGGTCGACATTAATGTCATTAAAAAAGAATTGATTAAGCCCGATACTTTGTGTTATCCTAATTTAAAATTGACTTTAAAAGGAATTACTGCCGAATTCATAGATACGTTAGCTATTTGCTCTTCTAAAATTAAAATTTCGGAAAACAATATAATTCCAAATGACTTTCACATTGAACCATCCGGCTTTCCTCTGAATTGTGCGGGTATCATTGGAAACGATTTTCTAAAAAAAATAAATACAATATCAATTATTCTCGTAACATACTACAAATACTGAATCACTATGACAATGAATATTCTAGTTTACATCTCTCTGCCAATAATCCTCCAATAGTTATTCCCAGTCGCTCAGAAAGGATAGTTAAAATAAGATTCAAAACAACAGAATACCATGAATATTTATGTCCATCAAAAATGATAAAACCAGGTATGTACATAGCAAACGCAATCATAAAAATAATAAACTCATTTGCAACAGTAAGCGTTATAAACACAAACGATTATCCCGTGAAATTAGATGAAATATATTTAGAACCGGAAAGTCTAGAACATTATCAAATTTTTATCTTAAATCATTGGTCAGACTCTTTAAAAGACAGATTGGAAAATTTAGAACATCAAATTGAGACAGCTCATATGAACACGGAAGAAGAATCATCTATCATAAAAATATGTCGTGAGTTTAATGACATATTCTACATACAAGGCGATAGACTGTCAATTACAAATGCTGGATGTCACCACATTCCATTAAAACCTGATTCAACAGCCTATCAATGTGAAACCATATCGTCTTCCTCATTCAGCAAAGTTAGAAATTAATTCTCAAGTAGAGAAAATGCTTAACGATGGCATCATTGAAGATAGTAGCAGCCCATTTAACTCTCCCTTACTGATAGTACCAAAAAAGTCTAGTGATGACTCGAAACGTTGGCGCGTCGTGATAGATTTTCGCCGTTTAAATAATTTGACAATTAATGACATATTCCCATTGCCAAATATAGTAGAAATTTTAGAGCAATTAGGAGACGCAATTTATTTCACCACATTAGACTTACAATTAGCAGATGGCTATCAACAAATTCCAATGAACTACGAAGATAAACAAAAAACCGCTTTCAGCACTCAGATGGATCACTATCACTTCACCAGAATGCCTTTTGGTCTCAAAGGAGCACCAGCAACATTTCAATGAATAATGAACAATGTGTTATCCGGGTTGAACGGTTTGACATGTTTCGTATTATCTAGACGATGTAGTTATTTTCGGCTACAATCTTAACGATCACAACAAAAAACTAATTCAAGTATTTCAATCTTTTCGAAAATTCAATTTAAAATTTCAACCAAAAAATGTCATTTTCTTAGAAAATAGATTTGTTATCTGGGACACATTATAACGAATCACGAAATCAAACCAGATCCATCGAAAATTGACGCGATCCAAAATTATCCAATTCCAAAAACCCAAAAAGAGGTTAAATCATTTTTAGGTTTGATAGGATACTATCGAGATTTATAGATAAATTTTCGGAAATAGCACAACCATTGAATGCATTACTTAAAAAAGACGCACGATTCAATTGGGATACGTTCTGTTTCGAAAGTTTTAACTATTAAAAGATAAATTAATTAAACCTCCTATATTACAATATCCCAAATTCGACAAACACTTTTATGTTACAACGGATGCTAATGATTTAGCACTTGGCACGGTTCTTTCGCAGAGAATAGGCGATGATGATTTACCTGTGGCTTGCGAAATCAGGGTACTAAATAAAGCTGAGCGAAACTATTCTAGCTGTGGAGAAGGAATTGCTTGCCATGGGTTTTGCTGTAAATCGTTTTCCTCCTTACTTGTACGGCGTCAAATTTACTATTATTACGGACCATAAACCACTGCTTTGGTTAAATAAGACCAAAAATTTATCATAACGTTTAATGCGCTGGAGAATTGAGTTGGATGAATACGACTTTGACATAATTTTTAAACCAGGAAAGGACAACATCTTAACGCGGATAGTTTGAGTAGAATTGAATTAGAATCTGCCGATCAAACTACTAAAATTAACATTGTCACTCGTTCGCAAACTAAAGTCAAGGAATCGGAACTAAATATGTCACACGAAATTCAGGAAATTCCGATCACTGTCGTAGAAAATGATGTTGATATCCTTAATGTGATCAAAGAATTTCATAATTGTCCGTTAGGAGGACACCAAGGAATACAAAGGACCTTCAAAAGAATCAAATCATATTATTACTTCCCGAAAATGTTAACCCAAATTCAAAAATTTATAAAAAAATGTGAATCATTTCAGAAAAATAAAATTTCAAAATTAACAAAACTTCCTATGGTACTGCCAACCACTTCAAAGATTCCTATTCAGAAAATATTTTTAGACATCGTTGGACCTTTAAACGTATTCTATAACTAGAATCGTTATATACTTACACTGCAAGATGACTTATCAAGTTCTCATTGGCTATACCTATATCGAAAACCAATTGTCGGAAACCATTGCTAAAGCTGTAGTCGAAAACTTTATATGTAGATTTGGGGTTCCATTGTGTATTCTTACCGATCAAGGAACTAATTTTGTTAGCGAGTTATTTCAGAATATGTGCAAATTGTTAAAAATAAATAAATTACAATCCACTGCTTATCATCCGCAAACTAGCGGGGCTCTAGAAAGGTCTCATCGGACACTTGCTAAATACTTACGAACGTATACGATCCTAACAATTGGGACCATTGGCTGCCCTACGCAATGTTCACATATAATTCAACTCCACATTCTTCTACTAATTTAATGCCATTTGAGATTGTTATCGAATACTATATAATCCAGACGACTATTTGCAAAACCTTCGAATGAAGCTGGCAAATTCTTATGAAATAGCCAGGCAAAACTTAATTAAACAAAAAGAAAAATCCAAAACCTATTATGACAAAACTATGTACTAACATTTTGAATTTCATATTGGGGACAAAGTACTTCTGAGAAATGAAAAATCCAGGGGCAAATTTGAACCAACCTGGACGGGGCCTTTTGAAATAGTTAAAATCAATAACAATGTTAATTCATCTATTCGTGTAGATCGGCAAATTAAAGTTGTTCATAATAACCGATTAAAACTATTTGTTGATTAAATTTGAAAAAAAAACAAAAAGGAAAACTTAATAACTTAATGAATTTAAAATGTAAAAATTATGTACCTACATATTATATAAATAAATCGTTTGTTATATTATTTTGATAATTAAATTAATAATTAAACAATTATTATTACATTATTATTATCATTTGATTATTATTTAATTAATTATATTCAAGAATATGTATTGTACAAAAAAAAAAAAAAAAAAGAAATATTGTTAAACTTTAGTTAAGTTGAAAGCTAAATAAATTTATCTTTTTCTTGGGGGTGAGGTGTTGTATACCCCTGATCTAGAATAATAAATCATTATATACGTATTATTATATAAATGCACGTATTATCTATTTAACTTGTATGAGTCTTCACCAAGGTCCCGCTTTGCGTCCCTGTTCGGTTCCACACGGAGAGACGCAAACTGAATTTCGACGCATATCGGGTTACATGTTATACTACAAATTCGAAGGAAAAATAAACCAAAAAATTATCAAATATTCTCTCTATCAAAATACACCCGTAAACCGAGGTGTAATTAAAACCCAAAAATAAATTACTAAAGCAGTCGAATAGTGGAATACAAGTTGAAAATACAAAAAACCTATATTCAACTTAAGATTTAAAAATTGTAAACTAAAATTTAATAAATAAAAGGTTTTATATTAGATAGAATACTTCAAAATCATGATGTCATCAAAATTGTTTTATTAATCAAACTAAACTACAACAGTTACGTTGGGTAAAAAATAAATTGTTCGATTCGTTTTGAAATCTAATTAGCCAATTCATCGAAGCCGTTTCAAAATTAAGCCGTTAAAAAACTAAGTTTTTGCAAGAGTTAGGTAGCCTTCTTATATGATTCCTTTTATTTAGAATTTAATCGATTTTACATCCAGCAGCTTCTTAAGCATGTAAATTATTTTTTCTTCAAGTACCGATTAAGCGGTAATAATTTTTGTTGTTTTTGATCAATAGAAAACGATGACTTGAAAAAATCCCCCAGCATTAATATCAGATCCAATCAGAATGAACCATCTTATGTTATCTTAACTGATAGGTAGATTACTAGAAAATAGAAAAGTTTAAACTCTCTTGATACAAAACGCTTTTAATTTTTCTGTTATCACAAGAAGGCCCAACTTTTCGGTTTTTACTTTTTGAGATGTTCAATGTGGAGTTATGTGTAACTCTATAGTCAATACCTTTTGCTCAAAAACTAAAAAATTCGGCTGCGGCACTCTGTTGATTAAATTTTTATTCCTCACAAGAGGAATATCCTCCGCTGGTTCAATTTTTGAACGAAAGAGAATTTGTCTAATTCGGCTTCATTAGTCTCGTTCCGTCCAGATCAACTCAGCATCTTCTTGTATAGTTTTATTATTAAGCAGGTTTCCGCTTTTCCTACGTTCATCACTTCTATCAGTTACTTCTGATTTATACCTTTGAACGAATATCCTTTCAGTTTGTCCAATGAAGAAAGTTGAACAATATGTACAAGTCAATTAATTTACCCTAGAATTTAACCATTGGTTGTTACCTGTTTTTATAGTTAATTTTAAATGATTGTATTGTTATAGTGTTTGTCTTGTAGATAAAGTTCGAAAACTGTTTAATCATTTATTTTTTGAGGTGAGGTTTTGTCCCTCAAATAATTATTTTTTAAATATTAAATAGTAATTCAAAGCTATTTTATTTAGCAAATGTATATATGATATAATTATTAGTTATCTTAGTTAACTATTTTGGTTGAACCATGTCAAATAACATGTGCACTATTTCAACTTCAAGCTACCTTGAAATCTATTAGAAAATATCTTTTACAAAAATTAGTCACATGTTAGCCACACAATTAAAATCAAATCGGCTTTAAGCTAGGTTTTGTCAGTTTTTAAGGCTTAACAACAAAATACGAAGTGAAATATTCATAAGAACACACATATCCATACTTACAATGATTCTTTTTTGTACCAATCAGATTCAAATTACACATTGAAAGGGACACACACACACACACACACACACACACACACACACAAAATTACATAAACCACAAAGACAAAATGTAAAAAGCCCTGTTTTAAAAATGACACATTAATCAATATTTTCAATCCTAAAAATGTCACAACAACAAAGAAACATATACGATACACAAACAAAAAATTTGGAAAATATCCTTTTTCAGACTTTAATAAATGGATTGTTAAAAATGTATTTTATATGTCTCCCACAAATTGTTCACAAATTTCTGTATGCAACATTTATACACACGAAACTACATACATATACATTCTGAATACATGTAATTGTTGACTTAAAAATATTTATGTAATTATTGTGTATGCTATGTACAGATAATCAGAAGGAAAACCTCTCTGTCCATATTATATAGGTATAACATAGACATTATAAAACGATTTTGTCTACAAAATATACATAATACTGGTTTAATTTTAGATTTCTGCTCAAAATATATAAACATTATAAAATTACAAAACAAAAAAGCTCTGTACAGTAAAACTTGTTAAAATTCAACCTCAAATATTTTATACCCCAACTACTAGAGCTACACCAAATGACATACACAACAAAAAGTTAAAATAGGATGCAATTCGTTAAAATTAATGTTTCCCTGGAGGTCATTTAAAATGTGTCCGAAAATTTTCTCACATAAAGTATCCTGTTTGATTGTTGTTATTGTTGTTGTTAAATTTTGGAATCCAACATTATAGTACATTACATAATAAATTACAGATTATTGGTATGTAGAAGGTTTTAGTCATTTAGTTGATTATTTTAATTTCATTCGAGATATATAATTCGAGAATTTTTAACATCCGGATATACATACGGATACGAGTAATGTACCCACTCTTGTTTTTTATTTTTTTGGCTTGACTATTTTTATCCTATCTTTTGTATACCTGTTGAACATGTGAATTGTTTATAGCTTTTACAAACGATTTTATTTCTTGTTCAAAAAAGCTCAATCTGTACGTATGCTTTTAAGTATAATATGTATGTTTTTATAAAAGGCGTTAATATGGATTTTTAAATTATATATGTGTTGGGTAAACATAACAGATAGGTAGTTTAGGAAATCCTATTTACAGTTTTATAGTTTAAGTCGGCTGTGTTGTTGGGATTTTAATAAACATAATTATACCTATTAGCTCCTGGTGCACTACTCAACGAGAAAAAAAAATATGATTTTGGGGTTAGAACAACTGGATGCCTTTGATGGTAATCTGACCACATACAAGAAGGATGCTATTTGAATTTATTGTTTATATAAGTTTTTGTATGAATTGTTTTAATTTCATTTGAAAATCGCTAATCTTGCACGATTTTGATTAACCATACTAGGGTTTCTGTTACTATAATTAAAGATAACGACCTACTTTTATGACTTCAACTATAAAAATAAAACGATGTATTCAAGCACTTCCATTGTTAAACTTTAATAATTAAACAAATTTAAGAATATTTCTATATCTTCTACACTCACATTAACTTGTTATATATGTTGATGAACTTGTAAGCTTAGCATTTCTGTTGGTAGGACCACAGTATCAGTTATCGATTTTAAGGAATTCAGTTAGGCATAATTCCGCCAGATATGTGATCGGCAGGAGTTTCTTTGCTCGGTACGTAATGCCATTCCAGTAATCCTCAATTATATTGAATTCTGGTACCAACAAATATAAAAAATGTGGCTCGCTTCGAGTATAACCTTAATAAGAGAATTTCCGCATCAGACAACAAATAAATTGAGTGAAATTGAATATCCGTAATAGTAACCACTTAGATATTTTTTTAATTGTAGCCGATTCAATATTCACTTTGGATTGATTGTCCTTTGGCTCGGGAAGTTGTCCCTAATTATTATGTTTTGGTTTGTGTATGATTCCACCAAACAATTTATGCATAATCTTTTATTACGAAGAAATTCAAAACGCATTTTTGCGTTTAGTTTCTAGTCTAAAAATGACGGACAATATTTACAATTACATGGTTTCCATTGCAGTCACTATAGATAGGATTAAAAGTTTCTTAAAATTTACTCGTTCTGTAATATTTCAATAATTTTAGTGAACATACATTGCTTCAATTGATTAAAAAGCGAAGAAAATGAAGACTTGCCTAGTTTTTGCGATATGCAAATGATGAATTAAATTAAGGTCCCGAAGTGATACTTCCACTTTTAAAGCCGTAACGGTGTGTTAAAGCTGTGCGGTATTATTTTTGAAGGACTGTAAAGAATTGCATTAATTTTACGTTTTTAGTTTAGTTTCATAAATTGCTTTGAAATGGAACGTTTTTAGATTTTATCCAACCCATTTTTAATCATTTTCCTTTTATGTATTATTTCTTCAAACGAATCTTGAAAATTAAGCCACTGGTCATCTAGCCCAGAAAAGGAAGGCAATTTATGTTCTGGGAGTCTAATTTCGACGGAAGAAGAAATAATATTTAAACCGAATGAAATATTGTGTGCTCCACTCTACACATTGCAGATCATGAATTCTCACTAATATTTTTCATTCAAAAGACTTAATCTTTAAAGGAACTTCTATCACTTGAAGTTGGATCTACTAAAATTAACCTTTAGTTGGACTTCACTATATTTATTGTAAAATGCATGGAGTTGATGTTTGTAGATTAGATTCACAGCAACCAATGGAAGTTATAACAACATCACCAAAAATGTTTTATTAATAGGACTTGCTTATCCTGGTATTGCTTAGAAACCAGGGTCATTTCTGATAGTTCTATGTATACATTATATTATGAAATTAATTGGTTACCGAAAATTCTTTGAGTCAAACTTATAAGACAGTTGAATTTGAAGAATATCAAAATTGGAAAGGTCTTAAATCTGCATATTTCAAGTCGTGTTACAAAGCATTTGCTTAAATCAATTCAAATTGAACTAATTTCAACAAAGCCAAAATCATCCGAATGCAAAAAGACACTTTCAACCCGCATCGAAATCAGTTGAATGAAGCTTACTGATCAGAACAAAGTATTAAATCAATTAAGGACATTAAAAATTTGGAAAATGGCGCTTAGATCATTCCAGGAAGAATAAGTAAAACCGATAAAACTTATTGTGAAAACTTTCAGATTCACAATGCTCAAAGAAGCTATGTATAATAAAAGCGTTAGAGGAGGAAACTACACAAGTTATAAAAGCTATATTAAATAATCAAAATCGTTGTCGAATAATTTAAAAACCAGTTCGTCTAATTTCATTTTAAAATGTCAGCTTTATAACAAACTTGTTCAACAAGTTTTTGATTGTTTCAAGCTAGATTCTTTTAATAATTCTAAATTAAACAACTGTGGTAAAGATATAAAAATTCATAACTCTAAATTTGCAATTTTTCAGGAAAACGTTTTTAAACTTAAGAGTTACTTAAAATCGTATGAGTTTTTTTGAATTTTAGTGGTTTTAAACAGTAATTACCATTGTTTGTAGTTGTCGGAATATTACAAAAAATTGATATGATATGAAATTGAATATGGAGATTTCGAAATTGAAATAATGCGTAAAAATGTAAAAAATCGACTTATCACCTTTTAAGCTTTCACCATAATATATCCAAAATAATCAAAAACGTATAGAGTATTATAGAGTATTTAAGATTTTAATAATTCGTCAAACTAAAATAAAATCAATAATTCAAGCATTTTATATAAAAATTTGCATGAACTAATTTATAAAAATTCAAAACTTGTATTTGTAACCCAAAAATTACATGAAACCCATGTTTTTCAAATTACTAAATTATTCCACTTAAAATATTAAATGTTGCAATATATTCTGGCACTGATTAAAGTCAGTATCCTGACGCTGGATGCATGATCACAGGAATATCAAATAGTACTTTACAAACAGGGTTCCCAGATTTTTGGTAAATGCTTTTTAAATTTCTACAACTGTAAATTAATTTTTACTTTAAAAAGCATACAATTATATTATTCTAGCCAATTTTAACTTATTCAGATTAATTTAGAATTCGGTCTCTTGGAGAAACACAGGAATGACATAGCAAACAATTCCATTGGCTTTGTTTTAAATGCTGGGTTGTTTCAAAAAATTGAAGACGGTACAAGTTCCACCTTGAAATATATATATACATAAATGCAAAAATATATTCGCTCATTGGCATGTAAGAAAACGATAAGTCAAAGACGTAGTTTTCAGGATAGAATCCTCGGAGGAATGAAATTTTAATGGAACCCAATGTAAAAATGTTTCTTTTTAGTTGAATATTTTGTACAGGTCGATATGAAGAACGAAGATTAAAGTGTCGTCGAATATACCTATACATAAGGTGACCATAATTTATTTTTAGAAAAGGAGTACATTATATGGAAATTTTTAAGAATCGTTAATTAAAGTATATTTTTTTGAAAAAAGGAGTACACCGTATTTAATTTAAATAAAACAGCATGTTTTTGAAAAAAATAGAAATAACTGATTCATTTTTATTGTATTCTAACAAAAATCACAGCATGTACCTAATTCATTTTGATAATACATATTTATCGAGCTTTGCTGTTTTAATTCTTCATTATCTTCTAGAATTTGACTTATTTGCACACAATTAAATATAAATTCATGCATATTGTGTTTAACTGTTAATACAGAAGATATTACAGCCACCTGTAAACTGCTGTCATCGTTAGTCTCTGGAATACACATAGCAATTTCCACTAATATTTGCAAGTTTTGGATAAGAATATGCTCCCTGAATGTAAAAAAAAATCAACCCATCTCATATTGACTTCGATATTTTTAGCCGTTCATCTATTTTTCTAAGAGTATGTACAATATAAGTTTAATCTCCGCACTTCTTCAAACAAACTATAGTCATTAATATTGAGACTGGCGACACCATGTCTATTTAAAGAAGATTCAAGGCAATGCATTATTTCATCCCAATTTACCTCCCGTCTGAGAAGCGTCCATTCGAAATACATAATTAATGTCAGCAGTACTTGCTACCCATTCATTAATGTACCTACTCATAGCAAGTTTTATAAAAGTTTTTCATTTCGCTTAAAAATTTGGATTGAATTCCTGGATTAGATTCCTTTAAACTTGACAATTATTTTTTAAAATGAGTGGACTGAATCCTTCTTCAAGCCTGGCATATAGTTGATTTTTAAAATTTATGATTTTGCGTATAATTTCCGCGGCTGAAATTGTGTCAGACTCAATTTTCTGGACAGTTTTATGGAAATTGGTAGTCTGATTGTGCTTAAAATGTAATATCGGTTCTGCTAATTCATTGGTGAAAAAAGATTCAAGAATTTTCGGACATTTCTCCAAACTTAAAAAGTACTAACAGCCAACCATCTAACTTTTAAATACCCTAGTAATTTTTTGTATTCAACATGAGCCTCTTCGCATAAAGTTTAAGTGTTGCTCGCGAACTGTAATCTACTAAAATACAGATAAATTATGGGTAAAATATTTTCGACATCTATACATTGCGCTGACGGCCGTGTTGATTGAATTTGATAAAATGTGTGCGTTGCAACGGATACCAAAAATATTTCTTTAAAGCATTGATTTTAATTTGGTGTGTACATTATTTGTGCCTCGTCGCCTGCAACCTCCGAAATTAGTCTTCGTATTATCAGCCGATAGCACCAAAACTTTGGAGCCCAAATTGTTTTTTGTTAAAATTTCAAATAAATGTTTTGAAAGAAGCTCCGCTGTTTCTCCGACAATAGACTTTAAGCCCACTTGTTAAATTAAAATATTTTTGTTGATTTTGGTTTGCACACATTTATACATATGCCTATATTTTTAACTCTCGCATTTCCGATTATAGCCGATGTTGCTTAAAATATAGTATTTTCAGAAGAGAAAATTAGTTTTTAATAAATAAAGAGAGAATGGTATAATAAAGCTACGCCTACATTTCAAACTTTGTTTGATTGTATGTCAGAACAAAGGAAACCAATTGATTATTTTTAATTCGAAATTATTTTAAAAAGGAGTTCAAGGAGTACACTAAACAAAAATGGAGTATAAAAGGAGTACAGATTTATAAAGGAGTCCAACTTGCAAAAAAAGAGTACAAAACTCCTAAAAGGAGCACGTATGGTCACCTTACTATACATTGATGTAAAATATGTTGAATGTTAGGCTGTATTCCAAAGACCAGTTCATGAGGCATTTAATTAGTAGAACTTTGTGGGGTACTATTGTAGCAAAAGGTAAAATATGGTAACCATATATCCCAATTCAAGTAATCTAACTGTGTGAAGTAAGTATTCACCTAAATTTATGTGAAACCGCTCAAGAGCTCCATTGCTTTGAGGATGATATGTCGTGGTTTGGATTTTTTTGATTTTAAGAAGTTTACAAACCTAATTAAAGACGACACTCATGAAATTTGTACCTTGGTCTGTTAAAATGTCGTCTGGTACTCCAAAGATACAAATAAAATTTTCGACGAAGGTTTGTGTGACTGTGTTACTTGGCTGATTCGGAAGAAGCTTGGCTACTGAATATTTTGTTAGATTTTCCTGCATAGTAAGGATGCATTTATTGTTAGTATATAAACTTTTTAAAGGCCCACAATATCCAAAGATACTTCTTAGAATGGCTTTGCTGAAGTACTAGTTATCTTCATCGGTTCTTTTGTAGGCTTAGCAGGCTTATTTAATTAACAAAGTTTGTAATTAGAAATGTAATTTTTTGTTTTTCTAAACATATTTGGGAACCGGTAAAACTTTGAAACATGAAATTCATTGATCTACTGGTCAATTTTTTCTTCATCAACAAGATACTTGATTTTCAGGGATTCCTCATTTTAATTAAGTATGAAAGAACTCCCTGTTGTTGATAAATCAGGAGTTTCAAAATTATTTAAAGGCTGAGGATTTAAAAATGGGAATCCATCATCATCGATGTCAATTGAAGTGTAGTTGGAATTACATTGTTATCACTAAATATAATCTGGTTTACTTCATTTGAAACGAGTAAGAATATCACATCCGATTTATGGATTAAGAATTGTTTTCGTCTAAACGAATTTTTCAACGCATAACAGCATATTTTTCACTAGCATCACACGTTTAACTGAATGGGTTAGCGAAATCTAGCATTTGTAGTATAGGAGGAGTAGTTAACATTTCTTAAATTTTCTCAAATGCATTTCGATACCGTGCATCCCAGTTAAAAGTTTCTTATTTCTTTAATAAATTCGTCAAGGGTTTAGTTATGCCAAAGAAATTGGGAATAAACCGACGACAATATCCGACGAGAACGATTTAATATCTGTTCTACATTGAGGAATAGGAACATTTTGTACAACCGTGATTTTGATTCATCTGGTTTGATTCCATTTGAAGTGATAACATGTCCCAAATATTTAATTTCTGAGGATTTAATTTAAGATTAAATTTTCTAAAACGCTTTAGAATTTCCAGAAATCCATCGTAGTGTTCTATTAAACTTGCATCAAAGATAACTACATCATCTAGATACGCTAGACATTTTATATTGTTTAATCCTGAGACTGCACACCTTATCATTCGCTGGGAAGCCGCAGGAGCATCTTTGAGACCAAAACGCATACGAAAAAACTTGTAATGGCCATCATCTGTGCTGATTGCTGTTTTCGACCTATCATTTTCTTTAAGTTCAATACAATTTGCTAATATGTATCCACTTTGTAAATTCAATGAAGAGAAATATTGAGAATATCAGATATGTTGGGATAAATGTCATCTATTGAAATTGGATTTAACTTGCGGTAATCTGTCACCATCCGAAATTTTGATTCCGCGGTTTGTAACTGTTTTGGCACAACCAACACTGGGAAATTCCAGGGACTATTACTGCCTTGAGTTATATTTTGATCGAATATCTCATTAACTTGCTGCTACTTTCCGCTTTAATCGATTGAGGCTGAAGATATGGCCTAATGTGAATTGGAAGTTCTTTAGCAGAAGTTTGGATTTAATTAATTCTGTAAACGTTAACATCATTATTATATTATCATTAAATTGGTGTAAAATGTGGATTAGTGCCTTACGTTCTTATTCGTTTAAATTAGTAAGGTCAACATTTGGCTCAAGAGTTTCAATTCGTTGTTAAATTCAGAAATAGGTTCAACCTTAAATTTTAAGTAAGGTGTTGTATAGGAAGTTTCAGATATATGTATTTAAAATTGGTAAAGTGATACAATTATTCCGAACCTTGTGAATTGAATTTGCAATAAATACTGAATCAGTTATTTCCTGAGAAAATCAAATGAATTCAAAATTATTAAAACAATTTACTGGAATTTAAATTAATTTTTCGGGGTGCACGTGCAATATTACTAGATTTTTGGGAGCTCAACTCTAATTCTGATTTTAAGGGAAACGACGCACTATTATTATGAAATTAAATATCTAACAATAAATTCCAAAAGTTTATTTTGCATTTAGAATAATTTAGGAAATGTTGATCAATTATTCTAAATTTATAGGGAACGAGTCAGAAACTGGTATACACTGATGGTCTGGTAATTGTATAGCTGCATCACACTCAGCAAGGGTTTCTAATATTTCGGAAAATGATTAGACTTTTTTGATTAGACAAACGTCTGCACCAGTATCTACTAAAAATGAAATGCATTTATAATGCCTATGTTAATATCTAAATAAACGTATTTATTGACGTTGCTACAAACACCCGACATAGTGTATAATTCATTTTCGTTCGATCTTAAATTCGACGGATCAACATTTGTTATTCCTTGTATTTCATTTTGAATAGAGAGGCACCCTATAGATGTGTTAGATTTTCGAAGTAGCACCTCGATTTTGCTTTAATAGACCGTTGGAATTTCCCGCAGTAGAAGGATTGCCACTTACGACCTGAGTCCTATAGAAGTATTTTTAAATTGATTGGGGTAATTACCTACTATTCCTGGATAGTTTGTCCTATTTTCTTGCAATCAGCACATCGAATTCGTGAAAAATGTTGAACAGATTTTTCATCACTACAGGAATTGTTTTGGGGTATACTAGTTGGTTTCGGAAACATTGATTGGTATTATGCCCGGATTTTTTATAATAATTTCGATTTTTTTAAGGCAATATTTATATTAAGTTTATTGATGGTTTCTGCAGCCTTTTGTCCTTCTGAAGCAATACATGCTTCATTCAAATCACGAGCAACAACTGTAATGGACATGATCTAATATCCTCACCTTTATTTTGTCTAAGGGATGAAAGTTCTAATTGAAAATGTCCTATAGAACGCATTTCTGTGAACTCAGATTGTAACAAGGTTTTTAATTCAGCCCATGTATTTAATTCACTATATATTATCGTACGCTTCTCCATCTAATTTTAATTCCAATAACTCTAGGGATTGGGGTTTATCACCTTCACGCAATGTTTTAAAAATAAAGTCAGCACACGAAATAAATTTATGAAGTTCACAAAAGCTACCGGAATAATTTTGGTACTAATTTTAGCACATATTTGGCATCTTATGCATCAATTTTAGTATTCTCACTATCTCTTGGACCCTGTGGTTGTTTTTTTTTTTTTTTTTTCGCTGGCGCTACATCCCATAGAGGGATTTGGCCGCTTCATTTTGAAGTTACGTAATCATTTTATTAATGGATAATGAGTGATTAATTCATTGATCCTACCCTTAACCAGCCGTGATTTTTTCATCACCCGCCGAGAATCGAACCCGGGACCTCCGGAGCGTAAAGCAAGTATGCTAACCACTGTGCCACCGGGGCGGCCGTGGTTGTTTTGGTTGAGAGATAATCCCCGTAGAATTATTTGAATTATCGATAATAAAGTTATCTGTGTCGGGCTTTTCTTTGTTTGGAGGGTTTTGTTTGTGGTACTTTTTTTCAATAACGATGTTTCTTAAAATGATAAAGCTATAGTTGAGTCGTCCAAATCACTAGAGGATTCGCTATGTGGAGAGGAGTCCCGATTTTTTTTATATATGTATGTCGTTGACTTTAAATTTAAATCACTCAATTTAAGTTAAATTTAATTACAAATATTTTAAGAAATATTTTTAAAAATATTGAATATTGAATTCAAATTCAATTTGGGATTTTAAAGTTTCTTAACTTTAAATTGAAATTTTCTTAAAATTATGTCATATTTAAATTTTTTTTTTGTTTTGTTATTTAAATATAAATTCCACTAAACCTTTTTGGAGTTTATTCCTTTAGAATCGATTTTCATATATTATAGCGCGCGATACTTAATGGGAAGCAAAGTCGAACGTTAACAAAAAGTAAAGTCGTTTATGCTTTGAAATTTGTAATACTCGTAGAACAATTTAACAATGCAAATTAAATGTAAGGTGGTATATCGTTTGTGGCGTATTGGTAATGTAATGGACCAGCGTGCAAAAGGTCTAGGGTTCGACTCTGTACAAAGCATTTGGATTTTATTTTTCCAATTTATTTGTTTTGGAGTTTATCGGAGTTCGACCACCAGTCAATAAATTATGTCAGAAATCGACAAATTATATCAGAATTCGAAGTATTATGTCAAAATTCGATATGTCACGTCATAATTTGATTTTTTTATACCAGAACGAGATATTTCATATCAGAATTCGATATGTCACACCAGAATTTGTCATGTCAAATATTCGAAATATTATGCCAGAATTTCAGTCATGTCAGAATTTGAATTTTTGATGCCGAATAAATGATGTCAGAATTAGATTTGCAATATCAGAATTTTTATTTATGATGTCTGAATTTTATATCTTATATAAGAATTTATATATCTTACGTAATTTGAATTTGTGGTGCCAAAAATTTATGTATTATCGTTTCAGATTTCATCATGTCAGAATTTGAATTTGTGATGTCAGAATTCGATATATTATGTCTGAATTTGATATGTAATGTCCGAATTTGAGTTTTTGCTGTTAGAAATCGATACATTATGTCAGAAATCGATATGAAATATCACAGTTTGGAATTATGATGTCAGAATTCGATATATCATGTCTGATT
>CAUVYM010000627.1:0-44217 GCA_963556165.1 Tipula helvola
ATCATAATTATTAGCTTTGAAAACGATTGCGAACAAAAAGTTTTTTCTGCCTCTCCGAAAAGCATGGATAGTAGTACAGTGTGTTTTTTCGATATCCTGATTGCATACATTCGCTCAGTAAAATTAAGATATCTCAAAAACTAGATTGAATATTTACAATCTGTAAATTGCGTATGATAGGCTATACTGTTACCTATCATACACAAAAAGCAGATTGTAAAAATTCGTTCTAGTTTCGAAGATATGCCAATTTTTCTATAATGTACCAAAATCCTACTAAAAACATCGATTTCTACCAAACGGGTTATGTAAACGAAATGAAATTACGACGAATTTTATTTAATTAACTTGTATTATCATAATTATTAGCTTTGAAAACGATTGCGAACAAAAAGTTTTTTCTGCCTCTCCGAAAAGCATGGATACAGTAGTAGTACAGTGTGTTTTTTCGATATCCTGATTGCATACATTCGCTCAGTAAAATTAAGATATCTCAAAAACTAGATTGAATATTTACAATCTGTAAATTGCGTATGATAGGCTATACTGTTACCTATCATACACAAAAAGCAGATTGTAAAAATTCGTTCTAGTTTCGAAGATATGCCAATTTTTCTATAATGTACCAAAATCCTACTAAAAACATCGATTTCTACCAAACGGGTTATGTAAACGAAATGAAATTACGACGAATTTTATTTAATTAACTTGTATTATCATAATTATTAGCTTTGAAAACGATTGCGAACAAAAAGTTTTTTCTGCCTCTCCGAAAAGCATGGATAGTAGTACAGTGTGTTTTTTCGATATCCTGATTGCATACATTCGCTCAGTAAAATTAAGATATCTCAAAAACTAGATTTAATATTTACAATCTGTAAATTGCGTATGATAGGCTATACTGTTACCTATCATACACAAAAAGCAGATTGTAAAAATTCGTTCTAGTTTCGAAGATATGCCAATTTTTCTATAATGTACCAAAATCCTACTAAAAACATCGATTTCTACCAAACGGGTTATGTAAACGAAATGAAATTACGACGAATTTTATTTAATTAACTTGTATTATCATAATTATTAGCTTTGAAAACGATTGCGAACAAAAAGTTTTTTCTGCCTCTCCGAAAAGCATGGATAGTAGTACAGTGTGTTTTTTCGATATCCTGATTGCATACATTCGCTCAGTAAAATTAAGATATCTCAAAAACTAGATTGAATATTTACAATCTGTAAATTGCGTATGATAGGCTATACTGTTACCTATCATACACAAAAAGCAGATTGTAAAAATTCGTTCTAGTTTCGAAGATATGCCAATTTTTCTATAATGTACCAAAATCCTACTAAAAACATCGATTTCTACCAAACGGGTTATGTAAACGAACTGAAATTGCGACGAATTTTATTTATTTAACTTGTATTATCATAATTATTAGCTTTGAAAACGTTTGCGAACAAAAAGTTTTTTCTGCCTCTCCGAAAAGCATGGATAGTAGTACAGTGTGTTTTTTCGATATCCTGATTGCATACATTCGCTCAGTAAAATTAAGATATCTCAAAAACTAGATTGAATATTTACAATCTGTAAATTGCGTATGATAGGCTATACTGTTACCTATCATACACAAAAAGCAGATTGTAAAAATTCGTTCTAGTTTCGAAGATATGCCAATTTTTCTATAATGTACCAAAATCCTACTAAAAACATCGATTTCTACCAAACGGGTTATGTAAACGAAATGAAATTACGACGAATTTTATTTAATTAACTTGTATTATCATAATTATTAGCTTTGAAAACGATTGCGAACAAAAAGTTTTTTCTGCCTCTCCGAAAAGCATGGATAGTAGTACAGTGTGTTTTTTCGATATCCTGATTGCATACATTCGCTCAGTAAAATTAAGATATCTCAAAAACTAGATTGAATATTTACAATCTGTAAATCGCGTATGATAGGCTATACTGTTACCTATCATACACAAAAAGCAGATTGTAAAAATTCGTTCTAGTTTCGAAGATATGCCAATTTTTCTATAATGTACCAAAATCCTACTAAAAACATCGATTTCTACCAAACGGGTTATGTAAACGAAATGAAATTACGACGAATTTTATTTAATTAACTTGTATTATCATAATTATTAGCTTTGAAAACGATTGCGAACAAAAAGTTTTTTCTGCCTCTCCGAAAAGCATGGATAGTAGTACAGTGTGTTTTTTCGATATCCTGATTGCATACATTCGCTCAGTAAAATTAAGATATCTCAAAAACTAGATTGAATATTTACAATCTGTAAATTGCGTATGATAGGCTATACTGTTACCTATCATACACAAAAAGCAGATTGTAAAAATTCGTTCTAGTTTCGAAGATATGCCAATTTTTCTATAATGTACCAAAATCCTACTAAAAACATCGATTTCTACCAAACGGGTTATGTAAACGAACTGAAATTGCGACGAATTTTATTTATTTAACTTGTATTATCATAATTATTAGCTTTGAAAACGTTTGCGAACAAAAAGTTTTTTCTGCCTCTCCGAAAAGCATGGATCACAGTACAGTGTGTTTTTTCGATATCCTGATTGCATATATTCGCTCAGTAAAATTAAGATATCTCAAAAACTAGATTGCATATTTACAATCTGTAAATTGCGTATGATAGGTTATACTGTTACCTATCATACACAAAAAGCAGATTGTAAAAATTCGTTCTAGTTTCGAAGATATGCCAATTTTTCTATAATGTACCAAAATCCTACTAAAAACATCGATTTCTACCAAACGGGTTATGTAAACGAAATGAAATTACGACGAATTTTATTTAATTAACTTGTATTATCATAATTATTAGCTTTGAAAACGATTGCGAACAAAAAGTTTTTTCTGCCTCTCCGAAAAGCATGGATAGTAGTACAGTGTGTTTTTTCGATATCCTGATTGCATACATTCGCTCAGTAAAATTAAGATATCTCAAAAACTAGATTGAATATTTACAATCTGTAAATTGCGTATGATAGGCTATACTGTTACCTATCATACACAAAAAGCAGATTGTAAAAATTCGTTCTAGTTTCGAAGATATGCCAATTTTTCTATAATGTACCAAAATCCTACTAAAAACATCGATTTCTACCAAACGGGTTATGTAAACGAAATGAAATTACGACGAATTTTATTTAATTAACTTGTATTATCATAATTATTAGCTTTGAAAACGATTGCGAACAAAAAGTTTTTTCTGCCTCTCCGAAAAGCATGGATAGTAGTACAGTGTGTTTTTTCGATATCCTGATTGCATACATTCGCTCAGTAAAATTAAGATATCTCAAAAACTAGATTGAATCTTTACAATCTGTAAATTGCGTATGATAGGCTATACTGTTACCTATCATACACAAAAAGCAGATTGTAAAAATTCGTTCTAGTTTCGAAGATATGCCAATTTTTCTATAATGTACCAAAATCCTACTAAAAACATCGATTTCTACCAAACGGGTTATGTAAACGAAATGAAATTACGACGAATTTTATTTAATTAACTTGTATTATCATAATTATTAGCTTTGAAAACGATTGCGAACAAAAAGTTTTTTCTGCCTCTCCGAAAAGCATGGATAGTAGTACAGTGTGTTTTTTCGATATCCTGATTGCATACATTCGCTCAGTAAAATTAAGATATCTCAAAAACTAGATTGAATATTTACAATCTGTAAATTGCGTATGATAGGCTATACTGTTACCTATCATACACAAAAAGCAGATTGTAAAAATTCGTTCTAGTTTCGAAGATATGCCAATTTTTCTATAATGTACCAAAATCCTACTAAAAACATCGATTTCTACCAAACGGGTTATGTAAACGAAATGAAATTACGACGAATTTTATTTAATTAACTTGTATTATCATAATTATTAGCTTTGAAAACGATTGCGAACAAAAAGTTTTTTCTGCCTCTCCGAAAAGCATGGATAGTAGTACAGTGTGTTTTTTCGATATCCTGATTGCATACATTCGCTCAGTAAAATTAAGATATCTCAAAAACTAGATTGAATATTTACAATCTGTAAATTGCGTATGATAGGCTATACTGTTACCTATCATACACAAAAAGCAGATTGTAAAAATTCGTTCTAGTTTCGAAGATATGCCAATTTTTCTATAATGTACCAAAATCCTACTAAAAACATCGATTTCTACCAAACGGGTTATGTAAACGAAATGAAATTACGACGAATTTTATTTAATTAACTTGTATTATCATAATTATTAGCTTTGAAAACGATTGCGAACAAAAAGTTTTTTCTGCCTCTCCGAAAAGCATGGATAGTAGTACAGTGTGTTTTTTCGATATCCTGATTGCATACATTCGCTCAGTAAAATTAAGATATCTCAAAAACTAGATTGAATATTTACAATCTGTAAATTGCGTATGATAGGCTATACTGTTACCTATCATACACAAAAAGCAGATTGTAAAAATTCGTTCTAGTTTCGAAGATATGCCAATTTTTCTATAATGTACCAAAATCCTACTAAAAACATCGATTTCTACCAAACGGGTTATGTAAACGAACTGAAATTGCGACGAATTTTATTTATTTAACTTGTATTATCATAATTATTAGCTTTGAAAACGTTTGCGAACAAAAAGTTTTTTCTGCCTCTCCGAAAAGCATGGATAGTAGTACAGTGTGTTTTTTCGATATCCTGATTGCATACATTCGCTCAGTAAAATTAAGATATCTCAAAAACTAGATTGAATATTTACAATCTGTAAATTGCGTATGATAGGCTATACTGTTACCTATCATACACAAAAAGCAGATTGTAAAAATTCGTTCTAGTTTCGAAGATATGCCAATTTTTCTATAATGTACCAAAATCCTACTAAAAACATCGATTTCTACCAAACGGGTTATGTAAACGAAATGAAATTACGACGAATTTTATTTAATTAACTTGTATTATCATAATTATTAGCTTTGAAAACGATTGCGAACAAAAAGTTTTTTCTGCCTCTCCGAAAAGCATGGATAGTAGTACAGTGTGTTTTTTCGATATCCTGATTGCATACATTCGCTCAGTAAAATTAAGATATCTCAAAAACTAGATTGAATATTTACAATCTGTAAATCGCGTATGATAGGCTATACTGTTACCTATCATACACAAAAAGCAGATTGTAAAAATTCGTTCTAGTTTCGAAGATATGCCAATTTTTCTATAATGTACCAAAATCCTACTAAAAACATCGATTTCTACCAAACGGGTTATGTAAACGAAATGAAATTACGACGAATTTTATTTAATTAACTTGTATTATCATAATTATTAGCTTTGAAAACGATTGCGAACAAAAAGTTTTTTCTGCCTCTCCGAAAAGCATGGATAGTAGTACAGTGTGTTTTTTCGATATCCTGATTGCATACATTCGCTCAGTAAAATTAAGATATCTCAAAAACTAGATTGAATATTTACAATCTGTAAATTGCGTATGATAGGCTATACTGTTACCTATCATACACAAAAAGCAGATTGTAAAAATTCGTTCTAGTTTCGAAGATATGCCAATTTTTCTATAATGTACCAAAATCCTACTAAAAACATCGATTTCTACCAAACGGGTTATGTAAACGAACTGAAATTACGACGAATTTTATTTAATTAACTTGTATTATCATAATTATTAGCTTTGAAAACGTTTGCGAACAAAAAGTTTTTTCTGCCTCTCCGAAAAGCATGGATAGTAGTACAGTGTGTTTTTTCGATATCCTGATTGCATATATTCGCTCAGTAAAATTAAGATATCTCAAAAACTAGATTGCATATTTACAATCTGTAAATTGCGTATGATAGGTTATACTGTTACCTATCATACACAAAAAGCAGATTGTAAAAATTCGTTCTAGTTTCGAAGATATGCCAATTTTTCTATAATGTACCAAAATCCTACTAAAAACATCGATTTCTACCAAACGGGTTATGTAAACGAAATGAAATTACGACGAATTTTATTTAATTAACTTGTATTATCATAATTATTAGCTTTGAAAACGATTGCGAACAAAAAGTTTTTTCTGCCTCTCCGAAAAGCATGGATAGTAGTACAGTGTGTTTTTTCGATATCCTGATTGCATACATTCGCTCAGTAAAATTAAGATATCTCAAAAACTAGATTGAATATTTACAATCTGTAAATTGCGTATGATAGGCTATACTGTTACCTATCATACACAAAAAGCAGATTGTAAAAATTCGTTCTAGTTTCGAAGATATGCCAATTTTTCTATAATGTACCAAAATCCTACTAAAAACATCGATTTCTACCAAACGGGTTATGTAAACGAAATGAAATTACGACGAATTTTATTTAATTAACTTGTATTATCATAATTATTAGCTTTGAAAACGATTGCGAACAAAAAGTTTTTTCTGCCTCTCCGAAAAGCATGGATAGTAGTACAGTGTGTTTTTTCGATATCCTGATTGCATACATTCGCTCAGTAAAATTAAGATATCTCAAAAACTAGATTGAATATTTACAATCTGTAAATTGCGTATGATAGGCTATACTGTTACCTATCATACACAAAAAGCAGATTGTAAAAATTCGTTCTAGTTTCGAAGATATGCCAATTTTTCTATAATGTACCAAAATCCTACTAAAAACATCGATTTCTACCAAACGGGTTATGTAAACGAAATGAAATTACGACGAATTTTATTTAATTAACTTGTATTATCATAATTATTAGCTTTGAAAACGATTGCGAACAAAAAGTTTTTTCTGCCTCTCCGAAAAGCATGGATAGTAGTACAGTGTGTTTTTTCGATATCCTGATTGCATACATTCGCTCAGTAAAATTAAGATATCTCAAAAACTAGATTGAATCTTTACAATCTGTAAATTGCGTATGATAGGCTATACTGTTACCTATCATACACAAAAAGCAGATTGTAAAAATTCGTTCTAGTTTCGAAGATATGCCAATTTTTCTATAATGTACCAAAATCCTACTAAAAACATCGATTTCTACCAAACGGGTTATGTAAACGAAATGAAATTACGACGAATTTTATTTAATTAACTTGTATTATCATAATTATTAGCTTTGAAAACGATTGCGAACAAAAAGTTTTTTCTGCCTCTCCGAAAAGCATGGAGTAGTACAGTGTGTTTTTTCGATATCCTGATTGCATACATTCGCTCAGTAAAATTAAGATATCTCAAAAACTAGATTGAATATTTACAATCTGTAAATTGCGTATGATAGGCTATACTGTTACCTATCATACACAAAAAGCAGATTGTAAAAATTCGTTCTAGCTTCGAAGATATGCCAATTTTTCTATAATGTACCAAAATCCTACTAAAAACATCGATTTCTACCAAACGGGTTATGTAAACGAAATGAAATTACGACGAATTTTATTTAATTAACTTGTATTATCATAATTATTAGCTTTGAAAACGATTGCGAACAAAAAGTTTTTTCTGCCTCTCCGAAAAGCATGGATAGTAGTACAGTGTGTTTTTTCGATATCCTGATTGCATACATTCGCTCAGTAAAATTAAGATATCTCAAAAACTAGATTGAATATTTACAATCTGTAAATTGCGTATGATAGGCTATACTGTTACCTATCATACACAAAAAGCAGATTGTAAAAATTCGTTCTAGTTTCGAAGATATGCCAATTTTTCTATAATGTACCAAAATCCTACTAAAAACATCGATTTCTACCAAACGGGTTATGTAAACGAAATGAAATTACGACGAATTTTATTTAATTAACTTGTATTATCATAATTATTAGCTTTGAAAACGATTGCGAACAAAAAGTTTTTTCTGCCTCTCCGAAAAGCATGGATAGTAGTACAGTGTGTTTTTTCGATATCCTGATTGCATACATTCGCTCAGTAAAATTAAGATATCTCAAAAACTAGATTGAATATTTACAATCTGTAAATTGCGTATGATAGGCTATACTGTTACCTATCATACACAAAAAGCAGATTGTAAAAATTCGTTCTAGTTTCGAAGATATGCCAATTTTTCTATAATGTACCAAAATCCTACTAAAAACATCGATTTCTACCAAACGGGTTATGTAAACGAAATGAAATTACGACGAATTTTATTTAATTAACTTGTATTATCATAATTATTAGCTTTGAAAACGATTGCGAACAAAAAGTTTTTTCTGCCTCTCCGAAAAGCATGGATAGTAGTACAGTGTGTTTTTTCGATATCCTGATTGCATACATTCGCTCAGTAAAATTAAGATATCTCAAAAACTAGATTGAATATTTACAATCTGTAAATTGCGTATGATAGGCTATACTGTTACCTATCATACACAAAAAGCAGATTGTAAAAATTCGTTCTAGTTTCGAAGATATGCCAATTTTTCTATAATGTACCAAAATCCTACTAAAAACATCGATTTCTACCAAACGGGTTATGTAAACGAAATGAAATTACGACGAATTTTATTTAATTAACTTGTATTATCATAATTATTAGCTTTGAAAACGATTGCGAACAAAAAGTTTTTTCTGCCTCTCCGAAAAGCATGGATAGTAGTACAGTGTGTTTTTTCGATATCCTGATTGCATACATTCGCTCAGTAAAATTAAGATATCTCAAAAACTAGATTGAATATTTACAATCTGTAAATTGCGTATGATAGGCTATACTGTTACCTATCATACACAAAAAGCAGATTGTAAAAATTCGTTCTAGTTTCGAAGATATGCCAATTTTTCTATAATGTACCAAAATCCTACTAAAAACATCGATTTCTACCAAACGGGTTATGTAAACGAAATGAAATTACGACGAATTTTATTTAATTAACTTGTATTATCATAATTATTAGCTTTGAAAACGATTGCGAACAAAAAGTTTTTTCTGCCTCTCCGAAAAGCATGGATAGTAGTACAGTGTGTTTTTTCGATATCCTGATTGCATACATTCGCTCAGTAAAATTAAGATATCTCAAAAACTAGATTGAATATTTACAATCTGTAAATTGCGTATGATAGGCTATACTGTTACCTATCATACACAAAAAGCAGATTGTAAAAATTCGTTCTAGTTTCGAAGATATGCCAATTTTTCTATAATGTACCAAAATCCTACTAAAAACATCGATTTCTACCAAACGGGTTATGTAAACGAAATGAAATTACGACGAATTTTATTTAATTAACTTGTATTATCATAATTATTAGCTTTGAAAACGATTGCGAACAAAAAGTTTTTTCTGCCTCTCCGAAAAGCATGGATAGTAGTACAGTGTGTTTTTTCGATATCCTGATTGCATACATTCGCTCAGTAAAATTAAGATATCTCAAAAACTAGATTGAATATTTACAATCTGTAAATTGCGTATGATAGGCTATACTGTTACCTATCATACACAAAAAGCAGATTGTAAAAATTCGTTCTAGTTTCGAAGATATGCCAATTTTTCTATAATGTACCAAAATCCTACTAAAAACATCGATTTCTACCAAACGGGTTATGTAAACGAAATGAAATTACGACGAATTTTATTTAATTAACTTGTATTATCATAATTATTAGCTTTGAAAACGATTGCGAACAAAAAGTTTTTTCTGCCTCTCCGAAAAGCATGGATAGTAGTACAGTGTGTTTTTTCGATATCCTGATTGCATACATTCGCTCAGTAAAATTAAGATATCTCAAAAACTAGATTGAATATTTACAATCTGTAAATTGCGTATGATAGGCTATACTGTTACCTATCATACACAAAAAGCAGATTGTAAAAATTCGTTCTAGTTTCGAAGATATGCCAATTTTTCTATAATGTACCAAAATCCTACTAAAAACATCGATTTCTACCAAACGGGTTATGTAAACGAAATGAAATTACGACGAATTTTATTTAATTAACTTGTATTATCATAATTATTAGCTTTGAAAACGATTGCGAACAAAAAGTTTTTTCTGCCTCTCCGAAAAGCATGGATAGTAGTACAGTGTGTTTTTTCGATATCCTGATTGCATACATTCGCTCAGTAAAATTAAGATATCTCAAAAACTAGATTGAATATTTACAATCTGTAAATTGCGTATGATAGGCTATACTGTTACCTATCATACACAAAAAGCAGATTGTAAAAATTCGTTCTAGTTTCGAAGATATGCCAATTTTTCTATAATGTACCAAAATCCTACTAAAAACATCGATTTCTACCAAACGGGTTATGTAAACGAAATGAAATTACGACGAATTTTATTTAATTAACTTGTATTATCATAATTATTAGCTTTGAAAACGATTGCGAACAAAAAGTTTTTTCTGCCTCTCCGAAAAGCATGGATAGTAGTACAGTGTGTTTTTTCGATATCCTGATTGCATACATTCGCTCAGTAAAATTAAGATATCTCAAAAACTAGATTGAATATTTACAATCTGTAAATTGCGTATGATAGGCTATACTGTTACCTATCATACACAAAAAGCAGATTGTAAAAATTCGTTCTAGTTTCGAAGATATGCCAATTTTTCTATAATGTACCAAAATCCTACTAAAAACATCGATTTCTACCAAACGGGTTATGTAAACGAAATGAAATTACGACGAATTTTATTTAATTAACTTGTATTATCATAATTATTAGCTTTGAAAACGATTGCGAACAAAAAGTTTTTTCTGCCTCTCCGAAAAGCATGGATAGTAGTACAGTGTGTTTTTTCGATATCCTGATTGCATACATTCGCTCAGTAAAATTAAGATATCTCAAAAACTAGATTGAATATTTACAATCTGTAAATTGCGTATGATAGGCTATACTGTTACCTATCATACACAAAAAGCAGATTGTAAAAATTCGTTCTAGTTTCGAAGATATGCCAATTTTTCTATAATGTACCAAAATCCTACTAAAAACATCGATTTCTACCAAACGGGTTATGTAAACGAACTGAAATTGCGACGAATTTTATTTAATTAACTTGTATTATCATAATTATTAGCTTTGAAAACGATTGCGAACAAAAAGTTTTTTCTGCCTCTCCGAAAAGCATGGATAGTAGTACAGTGTGTTTTTTCGATATCCTGATTGCATACATTCGCTCAGTAAAATTAAGATATCTCAAAAACTAGATTGAATATTTACAATCTGTAAATTGCGTATGATAGGCTATACTGTTACCTATCATACACAAAAAGCAGATTGTAAAAATTCGTTCTAGTTTCGAAGATATGCCAATTTTTCTATAATGTACCAAAATCCTACTAAAAACATCGATTTCTACCAAACGGGTTATGTAAACGAACTGAAATTGCGACGAATTTTATTTAATTAACTTGTATTATCATAATTATTAGCTTTGAAAACGATTGCGAACAAAAAGTTTTTTCTGCCTCTCCGAAAAGCATGGATAGTAGTACAGTGTGTTTTTTCGATATCCTGATTGCATACATTCGCTCAGTAAAATTAAGATATCTCAAAAACTAGATTGAATATTTACAATCTGTAAATTGCGTATGATAGGCTATACTGTTACCTATCATACACAAAAAGCAGATTGTAAAAATTCGTTCTAGTTTCGAAGATATGCCAATTTTTCTATAATGTACCAAAATCCTACTAAAAACATCGATTTCTACCAAACGGGTTATGTAAACGAAATGAAATTACGACGAATTTTATTTAATTAACTTGTATTATCATAATTATTAGCTTTGAAAACGATTGCGAACAAAAAGTTTTTTCTGCCTCTCCGAAAAGCATGGATAGTAGTACAGTGTGTTTTTTCGATATCCTGATTGCATACATTCGCTCAGTAAAATTAAGATATCTCAAAAACTAGATTGAATATTTACAATCTGTAAATTGCGTATGATAGGCTATACTGTTACCTATCATACACAAAAAGCAGATTGTAAAAATTCGTTCTAGTTTCGAAGATATGCCAATTTTTCTATAATGTACCAAAATCCTACTAAAAACATCGATTTCTACCAAACGGGTTATGTAAACGAAATGAAATTACGACGAATTTTATTTAATTAACTTGTATTATCATAATTATTAGCTTTGAAAACGATTGCGAACAAAAAGTTTTTTCTGCCTCTCCGAAAAGCATGGATAGTAGTACAGTGTGTTTTTTCGATATCCTGATTGCATACATTCGCTCAGTAAAATTAAGATATCTCAAAAACTAGATTGAATATTTACAATCTGTAAATTGCGTATGATAGGCTATACTGTTACCTATCATACACAAAAAGCAGATTGTAAAAATTCGTTCTAGTTTCGAAGATATGCCAATTTTTCTATAATGTACCAAAATCCTACTAAAAACATCGATTTCTACCAAACGGGTTATGTAAACGAAATGAAATTACGACGAATTTTATTTAATTAACTTGTATTATCATAATTATTAGCTTTGAAAACGATTGCGAACAAAAAGTTTTTTCTGCCTCTCCGAAAAGCATGGATAGTAGTACAGTGTGTTTTTTCGATATCCTGATTGCATACATTCGCTCAGTAAAATTAAGATATCTCAAAAACTAGATTGAATATTTACAATCTGTAAATTGCGTATGATAGGCTATACTGTTACCTATCATACACAAAAAGCAGATTGTAAAAATTCGTTCTAGTTTCGAAGATATGCCAATTTTTCTATAATGTACCAAAATCCTACTAAAAACATCGATTTCTACCAAACGGGTTATGTAAACGAAATGAAATTACGACGAATTTTATTTATTTAACTTGTATTATCATAATTATTAGCTTTGAAAACGATTGCGAACAAAAAGCTTTTTCTGCCTCTCCGAAAAGCATGGATAGTAGTACAGTGTGTTTTTTCGATATCCTGATTGCATACATTCGCTCAGTAAAATTAAGATATCTCAAAAACTAGATTGAATATTTACAATCTGTAAATTGCGTATGATAGGCTATACTGTTACCTATCATACACAAAAAGCAGATTGTAAAAATTCGTTCTAGTTTCGAAGATATGCCAATTTTTCTATAATGTACCAAAATCCTACTAAAAACATCGATTTCTACCAAACGGGTTATGTAAACGAAATGAAATTACGACGAATTTTATTTAATTAACTTGTATTATCATAATTATTAGCTTTGAAAACGATTGCGAACAAAAAGTTTTTTCTGCCTCTCCGAAAAGCATGGATAGTAGTACAGTGTGTTTTTTCGATATCCTGATTGCATACATTCGCTCAGTAAAATTAAGATATCTCAAAAACTAGATTGAATATTTACAATCTGTAAATTGCGTATGATAGGCTATACTGTTACCTATCATACACAAAAAGCAGATTGTAAAAATTCGTTCTAGTTTCGAAGATATGCCAATTTTTCTATAATGTACCAAAATCCTACTAAAAACATCGATTTCTACCAAACGGGTTATGTAAACGAAATGAAATTACGACGAATTTTATTTAATTAACTTGTATTATCATAATTATTAGCTTTGAAAACGATTGCGAACAAAAAGTTTTTTCTGCCTCTCCGAAAAGCATGGATAGTAGTACAGTGTGTTTTTTCGATATCCTGATTGCATACATTCGCTCAGTAAAATTAAGATATCTCAAAAACTAGATTGAATATTTACAATCTGTAAATTGCGTATGATAGGCTATACTGTTACCTATCATACACAAAAAGCAGATTGTAAAAATTCGTTCTAGTTTCGAAGATATGCCAATTTTTCTATAATGTACCAAAATCCTACTAAAAACATCGATTTCTACCAAACGGGTTATGTAAACGAACTGAAATTGCGACGAATTTTATTTATTTAACTTGTATTATCATAATTATTAGCTTTGAAAACGTTTGCGAACAAAAAGTTTTTTCTGCCTCTCCGAAAAGCATGGATAGTAGTACAGTGTGTTTTTTCGATATCCTGATTGCATATATTCGCTCAGTAAAATTAAGATATCTCAAAAACTAGATTGCATATTTACAATCTGTAAATTGCGTATGATAGGTTATACTGTTACCTATCATACACAAAAAGCAGATTGTAAAAATTCGTTCTAGTTTCGAAGATATGCCAATTTTTCTATAATGTACCAAAATCCTACTAAAAACATCGATTTCTACCAAACGGGTTATGTAAACGAAATGAAATTACGACGAATTTTATTTAATTAACTTGTATTATCATAATTATTAGCTTTGAAAACGATTGCGAACAAAAAGTTTTTTCTGCCTCTCCGAAAAGCATGGATAGTAGTACAGTGTGTTTTTTCGATATCCTGATTGCATACATTCGCTCAGTAAAATTAAGATATCTCAAAAACTAGATTGAATATTTACAATCTGTAAATTGCGTATGATAGGCTATACTGTTACCTATCATACACAAAAAGCAGATTGTAAAAATTCGTTCTAGTTTCGAAGATATGCCAATTTTTCTATAATGTACCAAAATCCTACTAAAAACATCGATTTCTACCAAACGGGTTATGTAAACGAAATGAAATTACGACGAATTTTATTTAATTAACTTGTATTATCATAATTATTAGCTTTGAAAACGATTGCGAACAAAAAGTTTTTTCTGCCTCTCCGAAAAGCATGGATGGTAGTACAGTGTGTTTTTTCGATATCCTGATTGCATACATTCGCTCAGTAAAATTAAGATATCTCAAAAACTAGATTGAATATTTACAATCTGTAAATTGCGTATGATAGGCTATACTGTTACCTATCATACACAAAAAGCAGATTGTAAAAATTCGTTCTAGTTTCGAAGATATGCCAATTTTTCTATAATGTACCAAAATCCTACTAAAAACATCGATTTCTACCAAACGGGTTATGTAAACGAAATGAAATTACGACGAATTTTATTTAATTAACTTGTATTATCATAATTATTAGCTTTGAAAACGATTGCGAACAAAAAGTTTTTTCTGCCTCTCCGAAAAGCATGGATAGTAGTACAGTGTGTTTTTTCGATATCCTGATTGCATACATTCGCTCAGTAAAATTAAGATATCTCAAAAACTAGATTGAATATTTACAATCTGTAAATTGCGTATGATAGGCTATACTGTTACCTATCATACACAAAAAGCAGATTGTAAAAATTCGTTCTAGTTTCGAAGATATGCCAATTTTTCTATAATGTACCAAAATCCTACTAAAAACATCGATTTCTACCAAACGGGTTATGTAAACGAACTGAAATTGCGACGAATTTTATTTATTTAACTTGTATTATCATAATTATTAGCTTTGAAAACGTTTGCGAACAAAAAGTTTTTTCTGCCTCTCCGAAAAGCATGGATAGTAGTACAGTGTGTTTTTTCGATATCCTGATTGCATATATTCGCTCAGTAAAATTAAGATATCTCAAAAACTAGATTGCATATTTACAATCTGTAAATTGCGTATGATAGGTTATACTGTTACCTATCATACACAAAAAGCAGATTGTAAAAATTCGTTCTAGTTTCGAAGATATGCCAATTTTTCTATAATGTACCAAAATCCTACTAAAAACATCGATTTCTACCAAACGGGTTATGTAAACGAAATGAAATTACGACGAATTTTATTTAATTAACTTGTATTATCATAATTATTAGCTTTGAAAACGATTGCGAACAAAAAGTTTTTTCTGCCTCTCCGAAAAGCATGGATAGTACAGTGTGTTTTTTCGATATCCTGATTGCATACATTCGCTCAGTAAAATTAAGATATCTCAAAAACTAGATTGAATATTTACAATCTGTAAATTGCGTATGATAGGCTATACTGTTACCTATCATACACAAAAAGCAGATTGTAAAAATTCGTTCTAGTTTCGAAGATATGCCAATTTTTCTATAATGTACCAAAATCCTACTAAAAACATCGATTTCTACCAAACGGGTTATGTAAACGAAATGAAATTACGACGAATTTTATTTAATTAACTTGTATTATCATAATTATTAGCTTTGAAAACGATTGCGAACAAAAAGTTTTTTCTGCCTCTCCGAAAAGCATGGATAGTAGTACAGTGTGTTTTTTCGATATCCTGATTGCATACATTCGCTCAGTAAAATTAAGATATCTCAAAAACTAGATTGAATATTTACAATCTGTAAATTGCGTATGATAGGCTATACTGTTACCTATCATACACAAAAAGCAGATTGTAAAAATTCGTTCTAGTTTCGAAGATATGCCAATTTTTCTATAATGTACCAAAATCCTACTAAAAACATCGATTTCTACCAAACGGGTTATGTAAACGAAATGAAATTACGACGAATTTTATTTAATTAACTTGTATTATCATAATTATTAGCTTTGAAAACGATTGCGAACAAAAAGTTTTTTCTGCCTCTCCGAAAAGCATGGATACAGTGTGTTTTTTCGATATCCTGATTGCATACATTCGCTCAGTAAAATTAAGATATCTCAAAAACTAGATTGAATATTTACAATCTGTAAATTGCGTATGATAGGCTATACTGTTACCTATCATACACAAAAAGCAGATTGTAAAAATTCGTTCTAGTTTCGCAGATATGCCAATTTTTCTATAATGTACCAAAATCCTACTAAAAACATCGATTTCTACCAAACGGGTTATGTAAACGAAATGAAATTACGACGAATTTTATTTAATTAACTTGTATTATCATAATTATTAGCTTTGAAAACGATTGCGAACAAAAAGTTTTTTCTGCTTCTCCGAAAAGCATGGATAGTAGTACAGTGTGTTTTTTCGATATCCTGATTGCATACATTCGCTCAGTAAAATTAAGATATCTCAAAAACTAGATTGAATATTTACAATCTGTAAATTGCGTATGATAGGCTATACTGTTACCTATCATACACAAAAAGCAGATTGTAAAAATTCGTTCTAGTTTCGAAGATATGCCAATTTTTCTATAATGTACCAAAATCCTACTAAAAACATCGATTTCTACCAAACGGGTTATGTAAACGAAATGAAATTACGACGAATTTTATTTAATTAACTTGTATTATCATAATTATTAGCTTTGAAAACGATTGCGAACAAAAAGTTTTTTCTGCCTCTCCGAAAAGCATGGATAGTAGTACAGTGTGTTTTTTCGATATCCTGATTGCATACATTCGCTCAGTAAAATTAAGATATCTCAAAAACTAGATTGAATATTTACAATCTGTAAATTGCGTATGATAGGCTATACTGTTACCTATCATACACAAAAAGCAGATTGTAAAAATTCGTTCTAGTTTCGAAGATATGCCAATTTTTCTATAATGTACCAAAATCCTACTAAAAACATCGATTTCTACCAAACGGGTTATGTAAACGAAATGAAATTACGACGAATTTTATTTAATTAACTTGTATTATCATAATTATTAGCTTTGAAAACGATTGCGAACAAAAAGTTTTTTCTGCCTCTCCGAAAAGCATGGATAGTAGTACAGTGTGTTTTTTCGATATCCTGATTGCATACATTCGCTCAGTAAAATTAAGATATCTCAAAAACTAGATTGAATATTTACAATCTGTAAATTGCGTATGATAGGCTATACTGTTACCTATCATACACAAAAAGCAGATTGTAAAAATTCGTTCTAGTTTCGAAGATATGCCAATTTTTCTATAATGTACCAAAATCCTACTAAAAACATCGATTTCTACCAAACGGGTTATGTAAACGAAATGAAATTACGACGAATTTTATTTAATTAACTTGTATTATCATAATTATTAGCTTTGAAAACGATTGCGAACAAAAAGTTTTTTCTGCCTCTCCGAAAAGCATGGATAGTAGTACAGTGTGTTTTTTCGATATCCTGATTGCATACATTCGCTCAGTAAAATTAAGATATCTCAAAAACTAGATTGAATATTTACAATCTGTAAATTGCGTATGATAGGCTATACTGTTACCTATCATACACAAAAAGCAGATTGTAAAAATTCGTTCTAGTTTCGAAGATATGCCAATTTTTCTATAATGTACCAAAATCCTACTAAAAACATCGATTTCTACCAAACGGGTTATGTAAACGAAATGAAATTACGACGAATTTTATTTAATTAACTTGTATTATCATAATTATTAGCTTTGAAAACGATTGCGAACAAAAAGTTTTTTCTGCCTCTCCGAAAAGCATGGATAGTAGTACAGTGTGTTTTTTCGATATCCTGATTGCATACATTCGCTCAGTAAAATTAAGATATCTCAAAAACTAGATTGAATATTTACAATCTGTAAATTGCGTATGATAGGCTATACTGTTACCTATCATACACAAAAAGCAGATTGTAAAAATTCGTTCTAGTTTCGAAGATATGCCAATTTTTCTATAATGTACCAAAATCCTACTAAAAACATCGATTTCTACCAAACGGGTTATGTAAACGAAATGAAATTACGACGAATTTTATTTAATTAACTTGTATTATCATAATTATTAGCTTTGAAAACGATTGCGAACAAAAAGTTTTTTCTGCCTCTCCGAAAAGCATGGATAGTAGTACAGTGTGTTTTTTCGATATCCTGATTGCATACATTCGCTCAGTAAAATTAAGATATCTCAAAAACTAGATTGAATATTTACAATCTGTAAATTGCGTATGATAGGCTATACTGTTACCTATCATACACAAAAAGCAGATTGTAAAAATTCGTTCTAGTTTCGAAGATATGCCAATTTTTCTATAATGTACCAAAATCCTACTAAAAACATCGATTTCTACCAAACGGGTTATGTAAACGAAATGAAATTACGACGAATTTTATTTAATTAACTTGTATTATCATAATTATTAGCTTTGAAAACGATTGCGAACAAAAAGTTTTTTCTGCCTCTCCGAAAAGCATGGATAGTAGTACAGTGTGTTTTTTCGATATCCTGATTGCATACATTCGCTCAGTAAAATTAAGATATCTCAAAAACTAGATTGAATATTTACAATCTGTAAATTGCGTATGATAGGCTATACTGTTACCTATCATGCCTCTCCGAAAAGCATGGATAGTAGTACAGTGTGTTTTTTCGATATCCTGATTGCATACATTCGCTCAGTAAAATTAAGATATCTCAAAAACTAGATTGAATATTTACAATCTGTAAATTGCGTATGATAGGCTATACTGTTACCTATCATACACAAAAAGCAGATTGTAAAAATTCGTTCTAGTTTCGAAGATATGCCAATTTTTCTATAATGTACCAAAATCCTACTAAAAACATCGATTTCTACCAAACGGGTTATGTAAACGAAATGAAATTACGACGAATTTTATTTAATTAACTTGTATTATCATAATTATTAGCTTTGAAAACGATTGCGAACAAAAAGTTTTTTCTGCCTCTCCGAAAAGCATGGATAGTAGTACAGTGTGTTTTTTCGATATCCTGATTGCATACATTCGCTCAGTAAAATTAAGATATCTCAAAAACTAGATTGAATATTTACAATCTGTAAATTGCGTATGATAGGCTATACTGTTACCTATCATACACAAAAAGCAGATTGTAAAAATTCGTTCTAGTTTCGAAGATATGCCAATTTTTCTATAATGTACCAAAATCCTACTAAAAACATCGATTTCTACCAAACGGGTTATGTAAACGAAATGAAATTACGACGAATTTTATTTAATTAACTTGTATTATCATAATTATTAGCTTTGAAAACGATTGCGAACAAAAAGTTTTTTCTGCCTCTCCGAAAAGCATGGATAGTAGTACAGTGTGTTTTTTCGATATCCTGATTGCATACATTCGCTCAGTAAAATTAAGATATCTCAAAAACTAGATTGAATATTTACAATCTGTAAATTGCGTATGATAGGCTATACTGTTACCTATCATACACAAAAAGCAGATTGTAAAAATTCGTTCTAGTTTCGAAGATATGCCAATTTTTCTATAATGTACCAAAATCCTACTAAAAACATCGATTTCTACCAAACGGGTTATGTAAACGAAATGAAATTACGACGAATTTTATTTAATTAACTTGTATTATCATAATTATTAGCTTTGAAAACGATTGCGAACAAAAAGTTTTTTCTGCCTCTCCGAAAAGCATGGATAGTAGTACAGTGTGTTTTTTCGATATCCTGATTGCATACATTCGCTCAGTAAAATTAAGATATCTCAAAAACTAGATTGAATATTTACAATCTGTAAATTGCGTATGATAGGCTATACTGTTACCTATCATACACAAAAAGCAGATTGTAAAAATTCGTTCTAGTTTCGAAGATATGCCAATTTTTCTATAATGTACCAAAATCCTACTAAAAACATCGATTTCTACCAAACGGGTTATGTAAACGAAATGAAATTACGACGAATTTTATTTAATTAACTTGTATTATCATAATTATTAGCTTTGAAAACGATTGCGAACAAAAAGTTTTTTCTGCCTCTCCGAAAAGCATGGATAGTAGTACAGTGTGTTTTTTCGATATCCTGATTGCATACATTCGCTCAGTAAAATTAAGATATCTCAAAAACTAGATTGAATATTTACAATCTGTAAATTGCGTATGATAGGCTATACTGTTACCTATCATACACAAAAAGCAGATTGTAAAAATTCGTTCTAGTTTCGAAGATATGCCAATTTTTCTATAATGTACCAAAATCCTACTAAAAACATCGATTTCTACCAAACGGGTTATGTAAACGAAATGAAATTACGACGAATTTTATTTAATTAACTTGTATTATCATAATTATTAGCTTTGAAAACGATTGCGAACAAAAAGTTTTTTCTGCCTCTCCGAAAAGCATGGATAGTAGTACAGTGTGTTTTTTCGATATCCTGATTGCATACATTCGCTCAGTAAAATTAAGATATCTCAAAAACTAGATTGAATATTTACAATCTGTAAATTGCGTATGATAGGCTATACTGTTACCTATCATACACAAAAAGCAGATTGTAAAAATTCGTTCTAGTTTCGAAGATATGCCAATTTTTCTATAATGTACCAAAATCCTACTAAAAACATCGATTTCTACCAAACGGGTTATGTAAACGAAATGAAATTACGACGAATTTTATTTAATTAACTTGTATTATCATAATTATTAGCTTTGAAAACGATTGCGAACAAAAAGTTTTTTCTGCCTCTCCGAAAAGCATGGATAGTAGTACAGTGTGTTTTTTCGATATCCTGATTGCATACATTCGCTCAGTAAAATTAAGATATCTCAAAAACTAGATTGAATATTTACAATCTGTAAATTGCGTATGATAGGCTATACTGTTACCTATCATACACAAAAAGCAGATTGTAAAAATTCGTTCTAGTTTCGAAGATATGCCAATTTTTCTATAATGTACCAAAATCCTACTAAAAACATCGATTTCTACCAAACGGGTTATGTAAACGAAATGAAATTACGACGAATTTTATTTAATTAACTTGTATTATCATAATTATTAGCTTTGAAAACGATTGCGAACAAAAAGTTTTTTCTGCCTCTCCGAAAAGCATGGATAGTAGTACAGTGTGTTTTTTCGATATCCTGATTGCATACATTCGCTCAGTAAAATTAAGATATCTCAAAAACTAGATTGAATATTTACAATCTGTAAATTGCGTATGATAGGCTATACTGTTACCTATCATACACAAAAAGCAGATTGTAAAAATTCGTTCTAGTTTCGAAGATATGCCAATTTTTCTATAATGTACCAAAATCCTACTAAAAACATCGATTTCTACCAAACGGGTTATGTAAACGAAATGAAATTACGACGAATTTTATTTAATTAACTTGTATTATCATAATTATTAGCTTTGAAAACGATTGCGAACAAAAAGTTTTTTCTGCCTCTCCGAAAAGCATGGATAGTAGTACAGTGTGTTTTTTCGATATCCTGATTGCATACATTCGCTCAGTAAAATTAAGATATCTCAAAAACTAGATTGAATATTTACAATCTGTAAATTGCGTATGATAGGCTATACTGTTACCTATCATACACAAAAAGCAGATTGTAAAAATTCGTTCTAGTTTCGAAGATATGCCAATTTTTCTATAATGTACCAAAATCCTACTAAAAACATCGATTTCTACCAAACGGGTTATGTAAACGAAATGAAATTACGACGAATTTTATTTAATTAACTTGTATTATCATAATTATTAGCTTTGAAAACGATTGCGAACAAAAAGTTTTTTCTGCCTCTCCGAAAAGCATGGATTGTAGTACAGTGTGTTTTTTCGATATCCTGATTGCATACATTCGCTCAGTAAAATTAAGATATCTCAAAAACTAGATTGAATATTTACAATCTGTAAATTGCGTATGATAGGCTATACTGTTACCTATCATACACAAAAAGCAGATTGTAAAAATTCGTTCTAGTTTCGAAGATATGCCAATTTTTCTATAATGTACCAAAATCCTACTAAAAACATCGATTTCTACCAAACGGGTTATGTAAACGAACTGAAATTGCGACGAATTTTATTTATTTAACTTGTATTATCATAATTATTAGCTTTGAAAACGTTTGCGAACAAAAAGTTTTTTCTGCCTCTCCGAAAAGCATGGATAGTAGTACAGTGTGTTTTTTCGATATCCTGATTGCATATATTCGCTCAGTAAAATTAAGATATCTCAAAAACTAGATTGAATATTTACAATCTGTAAATTGCGTATGATAGGTTATACTGTTACCTATCATACACAAAAAGCAGATTGTAAAAATTCGTTCTAGTTTCGAAGATATGCCAACTTTTCTATAATGTACCAAAATCCTACTAAAAACATCGATTTCTACCAAACGGGTTATGTAAACGAACTGAAATTGCGACGAATTTTATTTAATTAACTTGTATTATCATAATTATTAGCTTTGAAAACGATTGCGAACAAAAAGTTTTTTCTGCCTCTCCGAAAAGCATGGATAGTAGTACAGTGTGTTTTTTCGATATCCTGATTGCATACATTCGCTCAGTAAAATTAAGATATCTCAAAAACTAGATTGAATATTTACAATCTGTAAATTGCGTATGATAGGCTATACTGTTACCTATCATACACAAAAAGCAGATTGTAAAAATTCGTTCTAGTTTCGAAGATATGCCAATTTTTCTATAATGTACCAAAATCCTACTAAAAACATCGATTTCTACCAAACGGGTTATGTAAACGAAATGAAATTACGACGAATTTTATTTAATTAACTTGTATTATCATAATTATTAGCTTTGAAAACGATTGCGAACAAAAAGTTTTTTCTGCCTCTCCGAAAAGCATGGATAGTAGTACAGTGTGTTTTTTCGATATCCTGATTGCATACATTCGCTCAGTAAAATTAAGATATCTCAAAAACTAGATTGAATATTTACAATCTGTAAATTGCGTATGATAGGCTATACTGTTACCTATCATACACAAAAAGCAGATTGTAAAAATTCGTTCTAGTTTCGAAGATATGCCAATTTTTCTATAATGTACCAAAATCCTACTAAAAACATCGATTTCTACCAAACGGGTTATGTAAACGAAATGAAATTACTACGAATTTTATTTAATTAACTTGTATTATCATAATTATTAGCTTTGAAAACGATTGCGAACAAAAAGTTTTTTCTGCCTCTCCGAAAAGCATGGATAGTAGTACAGTGTGTTTTTTCGATATCCTGATTGCATACATTCGCTCAGTAAAATTAAGATATCTCAAAAACTAGATTGAATATTTACAATCTGTAAATTGCGTATGATAGGCTATACTGTTACCTATCATACACAAAAAGCAGATTGTAAAAATTCGTTCTAGTTTCGAAGATATGCCAATTTTTCTATAATGTACCAAAATCCTACTAAAAACATCGATTTCTACCAAACGGGTTATGTAAACGAAATGAAATTACGACGAATTTTATTTAATTAACTTGTATTATCATAATTATTAGCTTTGAAAACGATTGCGAACAAAAAGTTTTTTCTGCCTCTCCGAAAAGCATGGATAGTAGTACAGTGTGTTTTTTCGATATCCTGATTGCATATATTCGCTCAGTAAAATTAAGATATCTCAAAAACTAGATTGAATATTTACAATCTGTAAATTGCGTATGATAGGTTATACTGTTACCTATCATACACAAAAAGCAGATTGTAAAAATTCGTTCTAGTTTCGAAGATATGCCAATTTTTCTATAATGTACCAAAATCCTACTAAAAACATCGATTTCTACCAAACGGGTTATGTAAACGAAATGAAATTACGACGAATTTTATTTAATTAACTTGTATTATCATAATTATTAGCTTTGAAAACGATTGCGAACAAAAAGTTTTTTCTGCCTCTCCGAAAAGCATGGATTGTAGTACAGTGTGTTTTTTCGATATCCTGATTGCATACATTCGCTCAGTAAAATTAAGATATCTCAAAAACTAGATTGAATATTTACAATCTGTAAATTGCGTATGATAGGCTATACTGTTACCTATCATACACAAAAAGCAGATTGTAAAAATTCGTTCTAGTTTCGAAGATATGCCAATTTTTCTATAATGTACCAAAATCCTACTAAAAACATCGATTTCTACCAAACGGGTTATGTAAACGAACTGAAATTGCGACGAATTTTATTTATTTAACTTGTATTATCATAATTATTAGCTTTGAAAACGTTTGCGAACAAAAAGTTTTTTCTGCCTCTCCGAAAAGCATGGATAGTAGTACAGTGTGTTTTTTCGATATCCTGATTGCATATATTCGCTCAGTAAAATTAAGATATCTCAAAAACTAGATTGAATATTTACAATCTGTAAATTGCGTATGATAGGTTATACTGTTACCTATCATACACAAAAAGCAGATTGTAAAAATTCGTTCTAGTTTCGAAGATATGCCAACTTTTCTATAATGTACCAAAATCCTACTAAAAACATCGATTTCTACCAAACGGGTTATGTAAACGAACTGAAATTGCGACGAATTTTATTTAATTAACTTGTATTATCATAATTATTAGCTTTGAAAACGATTGCGAACAAAAAGTTTTTTCTGCCTCTCCGAAAAGCATGGATAGTAGTACAGTGTGTTTTTTCGATATCCTGATTGCATACATTCGCCTCAGTAAAATTAAGATATCTCAAAAACTAGATTGAATATTTACATCTGTAAATTGCGTATGATAGGCTATACTGTTACCTATCATACACAAAAAGCAGATTGTAAAAATTCGTTCTAGTTTCGAAGATATGCCAATTTTTCTATAATGTACCAAAATCCTACTAAAAACATCGATTTCTACCAAACGGGTTATGTAAACGAAATGAAATTACGACGAATTTTATTTAATTAACTTGTATTATCATAATTATTAGCTTTGAAAACGATTGCGAACAAAAAGTTTTTTCTGCCTCTCCGAAAAGCATGGATAGTAGTACAGTGTGTTTTTTCGATATCCTGATTGCATACATTCGCTCAGTAAAATTAAGATATCTCAAAAACTAGATTGAATATTTACAATCTGTAAATTGCGTATGATAGGCTATACTGTTACCTATCATACACAAAAAGCAGATTGTAAAAATTCGTTCTAGTTTCGAAGATATGCCAATTTTTCTATAATGTACCAAAATCCTACTAAAAACATCGATTTCTACCAAACGGGTTATGTAACGAAATGAAATTACTACGAATTTTATTTAATTAACTTGTATTATCATAATTATTAGCTTTGAAAACGATTGCGAACAAAAAGTTTTTTCTGCCTCTCCGAAAAGCATGGATAGTAGTACAGTGTGTTTTTTCGATATCCTGATTGCATACATTCGCTCAGTAAAATTAAGATATCTCAAAAACTAGATTGAATATTTACAATCTGTAAATTGCGTATGATAGGCTATACTGTTACCTATCATACACAAAAAGCAGATTGTAAAAATTCGTTCTAGTTTCGAAGATATGCCAATTTTTCTATAATGTACCAAAATCCTACTAAAAACATCGATTTCTACCAAACGGGTTATGTAAACGAAATGAAATTACGACGAATTTTATTTAATTAACTTGTATTATCATAATTATTAGCTTTGAAAACGATTGCGAACAAAAAGTTTTTTCTGCCTCTCCGAAAAGCATGGATAGTAGTACAGTGTGTTTTTTCGATATCCTGATTGCATATATTCGCTCAGTAAAATTAAGATATCTCAAAAACTAGATTGAATATTTACAATCTGTAAATTGCGTATGATAGGTTATACTGTTACCTATCATACACAAAAAGCAGATTGTAAAAATTCGTTCTAGTTTCGAAGATATGCCAATTTTTCTATAATGTACCAAAATCCTACTAAAAACATCGATTTCTACCAAACGGGTTATGTAAACGAACTGAAATTGCGACGAATTTTATTTAATTAACTTGTATTATCATAATTATTAGCTTTGAAAACGATTGCGAACAAAAAGTTTTTTCTGCCTCTCCGAAAAGCATGGATAGTAGTACAGTGTGTTTTTTCGATATCCTGATTGCATACATTCGCTCAGTAAAATTAAGATATCTCAAAAACTAGATTGAATATTTACAATCTGTAAATTGCGTATGATAGGCTATACTGTTACCTATCATACACAAAAAGCAGATTGTAAAAATTCGTTCTAGTTTCGAAGATATGCCAATTTTTCTATAATGTACCAAAATCCTACTAAAAACATCGATTTCTACCAAACGGGTTTATGTAAACGAAATGAAATTACGACGAATTTTATTTAATTAACTTGTATTATCATAATTATTAGCTTTGAAAACGATTGCGAACAAAAAGTTTTTTCTGCCTCTCCGAAAAGCATGGATAGTAGTACAGTGTGTTTTTTCGATATCCTGATTGCATACATTCGCTCAGTAAAATTAAGATATCTCAAAAACTAGATTGAATATTTACAATCTGTAAATTGCGTATGATAGGCTATACTGTTACCTATCATACACAAAAAGCAGATTGTAAAAATTCGTTCTAGTTTCGAAGATATGCCAATTTTTCTATAATGTACCAAAATCCTACTAAAAACATCGATTTCTACCAAACGGGTTATGTAAACGAAATGAAATTACGACGAATTTTATTTAATTAACTTGTATTATCATAATTATTAGCTTTGAAAACGATTGCGAACAAAAAGTTTTTTCTGCCTCTCCGAAAAGCATGGATAGTAGTACAGTGTGTTTTTTCGATATCCTGATTGCATACATTCGCTCAGTAAAATTAAGATATCTCAAAAACTAGATTGAATATTTACAATCTGTAAATTGCGTATGATAGGCTATACTGTTACCTATCATACACAAAAAGCAGATTGTAAAAATTCGTTCTAGTTTCGAAGATATGCCAATTTTTCTATAATGTACCAAAATCCTACTAAAAACATCGATTTCTACCAAACGGGTTATGTAAACGAAATGAAATTACGACGAATTTTATTTAATTAACTTGTATTATCATAATTATTAGCTTTGAAAACGATTGCGAACAAAAAGTTTTTTCTGCCTCTCCGAAAAGCATGGATAGTAGTACAGTGTGTTTTTTCGATATCCTGATTGCATACATTCGCTCAGTAAAATTAAGATATCTCAAAAACTAGATTGAATATTTACAATCTGTAAATTGCGTATGATAGGCTATACTGTTACCTATCATACACAAAAAGCAGATTGTAAAAATTCGTTCTAGTTTCGAAGATATGCCAATTTTTCTATAATGTACCAAAATCCTACTAAAAACATCGATTTCTACCAAACGGGTTATGTAAACGAAATGAAATTACGACGAATTTTATTTAATTAACTTGTATTATCATAATTATTAGCTTTGAAAACGATTGCGAACAAAAAGTTTTTTCTGCCTCTCCGAAAAGCATGGATAGTAGTACAGTGTGTTTTTTCGATATCCTGATTGCATACATTCGCTCAGTAAAATTAAGATATCTCAAAAACTAGATTGAATATTTACAATCTGTAAATTGCGTATGATAGGCTATACTGTTACCTATCATGCCTCTCCGAAAAGCATGGATAGTAGTACAGTGTGTTTTTTCGATATCCTGATTGCATACATTCGCTCAGTAAAATTAAGATATCTCAAAAACTAGATTGAATATTTACAATCTGTAAATTGCGTATGATAGGCTATACTGTTACCTATCATACACAAAAAGCAGATTGTAAAAATTCGTTCTAGTTTCGAAGATATGCCAATTTTTCTATAATGTACCAAAATCCTACTAAAAACATCGATTTCTACCAAACGGGTTATGTAAACGAAATGAAATTACGACGAATTTTATTTAATTAACTTGTATTATCATAATTATTAGCTTTGAAAACGATTGCGAACAAAAAGTTTTTTCTGCCTCTCCGAAAAGCATGGATAGTAGTACAGTGTGTTTTTTCGATATCCTGATTGCATACATTCGCTCAGTAAAATTAAGATATCTCAAAAACTAGATTGAATATTTACAATCTGTAAATTGCGTATGATAGGCTATACTGTTACCTATCATACACAAAAAGCAGATTGTAAAAATTCGTTCTAGTTTCGAAGATATGCCAATTTTTCTATAATGTACCAAAATCCTACTAAAAACATCGATTTCTACCAAACGGGTTATGTAAACGAAATGAAATTACTACGAATTTTATTTAATTAACTTGTATTATCATAATTATTAGCTTTGAAAACGATTGCGAACAAAAAGTTTTTTCTGCCTCTCCGAAAAGCATGGATAGTAGTACAGTGTGTTTTTTCGATATCCTGATTGCATACATTCGCTCAGTAAAATTAAGATATCTCAAAAACTAGATTGAATATTTACAATCTGTAAATTGCGTATGATAGGCTATACTGTTACCTATCATACACAAAAAGCAGATTGTAAAAATTCGTTCTAGTTTCGAAGATATGCCAATTTTTCTATAATGTACCAAAATCCTACTAAAAACATCGATTTCTACCAAACGGGTTATGTAAACGAAATGAAATTACGACGAATTTTATTTAATTAACTTGTATTATCATAATTATTAGCTTTGAAAACGATTGCGAACAAAAAGTTTTTTCTGCCTCTCCGAAAAGCATGGATAGTAGTACAGTGTGTTTTTTCGATATCCTGATTGCATATATTCGCTCAGTAAAATTAAGATATCTCAAAAACTAGATTGAATATTTACAATCTGTAAATTGCGTATGATAGGTTATACTGTTACCTATCATACACAAAAAGCAGATTGTAAAAATTCGTTCTAGTTTCGAAGATATGCCAATTTTTCTATAATGTACCAAAATCCTACTAAAAACATCGATTTCTACCAAACGGGTTATGTAAACGAACTGAAATTGCGACGAATTTTATTTAATTAACTTGTATTATCATAATTATTAGCTTTGAAAACGATTGCGAACAAAAAGTTTTTTCTGCCTCTCCGAAAAGCATGGATAGTAGTACAGTGTGTTTTTTCGATATCCTGATTGCATACATTCGCTCAGTAAAATTAAGATATCTCAAAAACTAGATTGAATATTTACAATCTGTAAATTGCGTATGATAGGCTATACTGTTACCTATCATACACAAAAAGCAGATTGTAAAAATTCGTTCTAGTTTCGAAGATATGCCAATTTTTCTATAATGTACCAAAATCCTACTAAAAACATCGATTTCTACCAAACGGGTTATGTAAACGAAATGAAATTACGACGAATTTTATTTAATTAACTTGTATTATCATAATTATTAGCTTTGAAAACGATTGCGAACAAAAAGTTTTTTCTGCCTCTCCGAAAAGCATGGATAGTAGTACAGTGTGTTTTTTCGATATCCTGATTGCATACATTCGCTCAGTAAAATTAAGATATCTCAAAAACTAGATTGAATATTTACAATCTGTAAATTGCGTATGATAGGCTATACTGTTACCTATCATACACAAAAAGCAGATTGTAAAAATTCGTTCTAGTTTCGAAGATATGCCAATTTTTCTATAATGTACCAAAATCCTACTAAAAACATCGATTTCTACCAAACGGGTTATGTAAACGAAATGAAATTACGACGAATTTTATTTAATTAACTTGTATTATCATAATTATTAGCTTTGAAAACGATTGCGAACAAAAAGTTTTTTCTGCCTCTCCGAAAAGCATGGATAGTAGTACAGTGTGTTTTTTCGATATCCTGATTGCATACATTCGCTCAGTAAAATTAAGATATCTCAAAAACTAGATTGAATATTTACAATCTGTAAATTGCGTATGATAGGCTATACTGTTACCTATCATACACAAAAAGCAGATTGTAAAAATTCGTTCTAGTTTCGAAGATATGCCAATTTTTCTATAATGTACCAAAATCCTACTAAAAACATCGATTTCTACCAAACGGGTTATGTAAACGAAATGAAATTACGACGAATTTTATTTAATTAACTTGTATTATCATAATTATTAGCTTTGAAAACGATTGCGAACAAAAAGTTTTTTCTGCCTCTCCGAAAAGCATGGATAGTAGTACAGTGTGTTTTTTCGATATCCTGATTGCATACATTCGCTCAGTAAAATTAAGATATCTCAAAAACTAGATTGAATATTTACAATCTGTAAATTGCGTATGATAGGCTATACTGTTACCTATCATGCCTCTCCGAAAAGCATGGATAGTAGTACAGTGTGTTTTTTCGATATCCTGATTGCATACATTCGCTCAGTAAAATTAAGATATCTCAAAAACTAGATTGAATATTTACAATCTGTAAATTGCGTATGATAGGCTATACTGTTACCTATCATACACAAAAAGCAGATTGTAAAAATTCGTTCTAGTTTCGAAGATATGCCAATTTTTCTATAATGTACCAAAATCCTACTAAAAACATCGATTTCTACCAAACGGGTTATGTAAACGAAATGAAATTACGACGAATTTTATTTAATTAACTTGTATTATCATAATTATTAGCTTTGAAAACGATTGCGAACAAAAAGTTTTTTCTGCCTCTCCGAAAAGCATGGATAGTAGTACAGTGTGTTTTTTCGATATCCTGATTGCATACATTCGCTCAGTAAAATTAAGATATCTCAAAAACTAGATTGAATATTTACAATCTGTAAATTGCGTATGATAGGCTATACTGTTACCTATCATACACAAAAAGCAGATTGTAAAAATTCGTTCTAGTTTCGAAGATATGCCAATTTTTCTATAATGTACCAAAATCCTACTAAAAACATCGATTTCTACCAAACGGGTTATGTAAACGAAATGAAATTACTACGAATTTTATTTAATTAACTTGTATTATCATAATTATTAGCTTTGAAAACGATTGCGAACAAAAAGTTTTTTCTGCCTCTCCGAAAAGCATGGATAGTAGTACAGTGTGTTTTTTCGATATCCTGATTGCATACATTCGCTCAGTAAAATTAAGATATCTCAAAAACTAGATTGAATATTTACAATCTGTAAATTGCGTATGATAGGCTATACTGTTACCTATCATACACAAAAAGCAGATTGTAAAAATTCGTTCTAGTTTCGAAGATATGCCAATTTTTCTATAATGTACCAAAATCCTACTAAAAACATCGATTTCTACCAAACGGGTTATGTAAACGAACTGAAATTGCGACGAATTTTATTTAATTAACTTGTATTATCATAATTATTAGCTTTGAAAACGATTGCGAACAAAAAGTTTTTTCTGCCTCTCCGAAAAGCATGGATAGTAGTACAGTGTGTTTTTTCGATATCCTGATTGCATACATTCGCTCAGTAAAATTAAGATATCTCAAAAACTAGATTGAATATTTACAATCTGTAAATTGCGTATGATAGGCTATACTGTTACCTATCATACACAAAAAGCAGATTGTAAAAATTCGTTCTAGTTTCGAAGATATGCCAATTTTTCTATAATGTACCAAAATCCTACTAAAAACATCGATTTCTACCAAACGGGTTATGTAAACGAAATGAAATTACGACGAATTTTATTTAATTAACTTGTATTATCATAATTATTAGCTTTGAAAACGATTGCGAACAAAAAGTTTTTTCTGCCTCTCCGAAAAGCATGGATAGTAGTACAGTGTGTTTTTTCGATATCCTGATTGCATACATTCGCTCAGTAAAATTAAGATATCTCAAAAACTAGATTGAATATTTACAATCTGTAAATTGCGTATGATAGGCTATACTGTTACCTATCATACACAAAAAGCAGATTGTAAAAATTCGTTCTAGTTTCGAAGATATGCCAATTTTTCTATAATGTACCAAAATCCTACTAAAAACATCGATTTCTACCAAACGGGTTATGTAAACGAAATGAAATTACGACGAATTTTATTTAATTAACTTGTATTATCATAATTATTAGCTTTGAAAACGATTGCGAACAAAAAGTTTTTTCTGCCTCTCCGAAAAGCATGGATAGTAGTACAGTGTGTTTTTTCGATATCCTGATTGCATACATTCGCTCAGTAAAATTAAGATATCTCAAAAACTAGATTGAATATTTACAATCTGTAAATTGCGTATGATAGGCTATACTGTTACCTATCATACACAAAAAGCAGATTGTAAAAATTCGTTCTAGTTTCGAAGATATGCCAATTTTTCTATAATGTACCAAAATCCTACTAAAAACATCGATTTCTACCAAACGGGTTATGTAAACGAAATGAAATTACGACGAATTTTATTTAATTAACTTGTATTATCATAATTATTAGCTTTGAAAACGATTGCGAACAAAAAGTTTTTTCTGCCTCTCCGAAAAGCATGGATAGTAGTACAGTGTGTTTTTTCGATATCCTGATTGCATACATTCGCTCAGTAAAATTAAGATATCTCAAAAACTAGATTGAATATTTACAATCTGTAAATTGCGTATGATAGGCTATACTGTTACCTATCATACACAAAAAGCAGATTGTAAAAATTCGTTCTAGTTTCGAAGATATGCCAATTTTTCTATAATGTACCAAAATCCTACTAAAAACATCGATTTCTACCAAACGGGTTATGTAAACGAAATGAAATTACGACGAATTTTATTTAATTAACTTGTATTATCATAATTATTAGCTTTGAAAACGATTGCGAACAAAAAGTTTTTTCTGCCTCTCCGAAAAGCATGGATAGTAGTACAGTGTGTTTTTTCGATATCCTGATTGCATACATTCGCTCAGTAAAATTAAGATATCTCAAAAACTAGATTGAATATTTACAATCTGTAAATTGCGTATGATAGGCTATACTGTTACCTATCATGCCTCTCCGAAAAGCATGGATAGTAGTACAGTGTGTTTTTTCGATATCCTGATTGCATACATTCGCTCAGTAAAATTAAGATATCTCAAAAACTAGATTGAATATTTACAATCTGTAAATTGCGTATGATAGGCTATACTGTTACCTATCATACACAAAAAGCAGATTGTAAAAATTCGTTCTAGTTTCGAAGATATGCCAATTTTTCTATAATGTACCAAAATCCTACTAAAAACATCGATTTCTACCAAACGGGTTATGTAAACGAAATGAAATTACGACGAATTTTATTTAATTAACTTGTATTATCATAATTATTAGCTTTGAAAACGATTGCGAACAAAAAGTTTTTTCTGCCTCTCCGAAAAGCATGGATAGTAGTACAGTGTGTTTTTTCGATATCCTGATTGCATACATTCGCTCAGTAAAATTAAGATATCTCAAAAACTAGATTGAATATTTACAATCTGTAAATTGCGTATGATAGGCTATACTGTTACCTATCATACACAAAAAGCAGATTGTAAAAATTCGTTCTAGTTTCGAAGATATGCCAATTTTTCTATAATGTACCAAAATCCTACTAAAAACATCGATTTCTACCAAACGGGTTATGTAAACGAAATGAAATTACGACGAATTTTATTTAATTAACTTGTATTATCATAATTATTAGCTTTGAAAACGATTGCGAACAAAAAGTTTTTTCTGCCTCTCCGAAAAGCATGGATAGTAGTACAGTGTGTTTTTTCGATATCCTGATTGCATACATTCGCTCAGTAAAATTAAGATATCTCAAAAACTAGATTGAATATTTACAATCTGTAAATTGCGTATGATAGGCTATACTGTTACCTATCATGCCTCTCCGAAAAGCATGGATAGTAGTACAGTGTGTTTTTTCGATATCCTGATTGCATACATTCGCTCAGTAAAATTAAGATATCTCAAAAACTAGATTGAATATTTACAATCTGTAAATTGCGTATGATAGGCTATACTGTTACCTATCATACACAAAAAGCAGATTGTAAAAATTCGTTCTAGTTTCGAAGATATGCCAATTTTTCTATAATGTACCAAAATCCTACTAAAAACATCGATTTCTACCAAACGGGTTATGTAAACGAAATGAAATTACGACGAATTTTATTTAATTAACTTGTATTATCATAATTATTAGCTTTGAAAACGATTGCGAACAAAAAGTTTTTTCTGCCTCTCCGAAAAGCATGGATAGTAGTACAGTGTGTTTTTTCGATATCCTGATTGCATACATTCGCTCAGTAAAATTAAGATATCTCAAAAACTAGATTGAATATTTACAATCTGTAAATTGCGTATGATAGGCTATACTGTTACCTATCATACACAAAAAGCAGATTGTAAAAATTCGTTCTAGTTTCGAAGATATGCCAATTTTTCTATAATGTACCAAAATCCTACTAAAAACATCGATTTCTACCAAACGGGTTATGTAAACGAAATGAAATTACGACGAATTTTATTTAATTAACTTGTATTATCATAATTATTAGCTTTGAAAACGATTGCGAACAAAAAGTTTTTTCTGCCTCTCCGAAAAGCATGGATAGTAGTACAGTGTGTTTTTTCGATATCCTGATTGCATACATTCGCTCAGTAAAATTAAGATATCTCAAAAACTAGATTGAATATTTACAATCTGTAAATTGCGTATGATAGGCTATACTGTTACCTATCATACACAAAAAGCAGATTGTAAAAATTCGTTCTAGTTTCGAAGATATGCCAATTTTTCTATAATGTACCAAAATCCTACTAAAAACATCGATTTCTACCAAACGGGTTATGTAAACGAAATGAAATTACGACGAATTTTATTTAATTAACTTGTATTATCATAATTATTAGCTTTGAAAACGATTGCGAACAAAAAGTTTTTTCTGCCTCTCCGAAAAGCATGGATAGTAGTACAGTGTGTTTTTTCGATATCCTGATTGCATACATTCGCTCAGTAAAATTAAGATATCTCAAAAACTAGATTGAATATTTACAATCTGTAAATTGCGTATGATAGGCTATACTGTTACCTATCATGCCTCTCCGAAAAGCATGGATAGTAGTACAGTGTGTTTTTTCGATATCCTGATTGCATACATTCGCTCAGTAAAATTAAGATATCTCAAAAACTAGATTGAATATTTACAATCTGTAAATTGCGTATGATAGGCTATACTGTTACCTATCATACACAAAAAGCAGATTGTAAAAATTCGTTCTAGTTTCGAAGATATGCCAATTTTTCTATAATGTACCAAAATCCTACTAAAAACATCGATTTCTACCAAACGGGTTATGTAAACGAAATGAAATTACGACGAATTTTATTTAATTAACTTGTATTATCATAATTATTAGCTTTGAAAACGATTGCGAACAAAAAGTTTTTTCTGCCTCTCCGAAAAGCATGGATAGTAGTACAGTGTGTTTTTTCGATATCCTGATTGCATACATTCGCTCAGTAAAATTAAGATATCTCAAAAACTAGATTGAATATTTACAATCTGTAAATTGCGTATGATAGGCTATACTGTTACCTATCATACACAAAAAGCAGATTGTAAAAATTCGTTCTAGTTTCGAAGATATGCCAATTTTTCTATAATGTACCAAAATCCTACTAAAAACATCGATTTCTACCAAACGGGTTATGTAAACGAAATGAAATTACGACGAATTTTATTTAATTAACTTGTATTATCATAATTATTAGCTTTGAAAACGATTGCGAACAAAAAGTTTTTTCTGCCTCTCCGAAAAGCATGGATAGTAGTACAGTGTGTTTTTTCGATATCCTGATTGCATACATTCGCTCAGTAAAATTAAGATATCTCAAAAACTAGATTGAATATTTACAATCTGTAAATTGCGTATGATAGGCTATACTGTTACCTATCATGCCTCTCCGAAAAGCATGGATAGTAGTACAGTGTGTTTTTTCGATATCCTGATTGCATACATTCGCTCAGTAAAATTAAGATATCTCAAAAACTAGATTGAATATTTACAATCTGTAAATTGCGTATGATAGGCTATACTGTTACCTATCATACACAAAAAGCAGATTGTAAAAATTCGTTCTAGTTTCGAAGATATGCCAATTTTTCTATAATGTACCAAAATCCTACTAAAAACATCGATTTCTACCAAACGGGTTATGTAAACGAAATGAAATTACGACGAATTTTATTTAATTAACTTGTATTATCATAATTATTAGCTTTGAAAACGATTGCGAACAAAAAGTTTTTTCTGCCTCTCCGAAAAGCATGGATAGTAGTACAGTGTGTTTTTTCGATATCCTGATTGCATACATTCGCTCAGTAAAATTAAGATATCTCAAAAACTAGATTGAATATTTACAATCTGTAAATTGCGTATGATAGGCTATACTGTTACCTATCATACACAAAAAGCAGATTGTAAAAATTCGTTCTAGTTTCGAAGATATGCCAATTTTTCTATAATGTACCAAAATCCTACTAAAAACATCGATTTCTACCAAACGGGTTATGTAAACGAAATGAAATTACGACGAATTTTATTTAATTAACTTGTATTATCATAATTATTAGCTTTGAAAACGATTGCGAACAAAAAGTTTTTTCTGCCTCTCCGAAAAGCATGGATAGTAGTACAGTGTGTTTTTTCGATATCCTGATTGCATACATTCGCTCAGTAAAATTAAGATATCTCAAAAACTAGATTGAATATTTACAATCTGTAAATTGCGTATGATAGGCTATACTGTTACCTATCATACACAAAAAGCAGATTGTAAAAATTCGTTCTAGTTTCGAAGATATGCCAATTTTTCTATAATGTACCAAAATCCTACTAAAAACATCGATTTCTACCAAACGGGTTATGTAAACGAAATGAAATTACGACGAATTTTATTTAATTAACTTGTATTATCATAATTATTAGCTTTGAAAACGATTGCGAACAAAAAGTTTTTTCTGCCTCTCCGAAAAGCATGGATAGTAGTACAGTGTGTTTTTTCGATATCCTGATTGCATACATTCGCTCAGTAAAATTAAGATATCTCAAAAACTAGATTGAATATTTACAATCTGTAGATTGCGTATGATAGGCTATACTGTTACCTATCATACACAAAAAGCAGATTGTAAAAATTCGTTATAGTTTCGAAGATATGCCAATTTTTCTATAATGTACCAAAATCCTACTAAAAACATCGATTTCTACCAAACGGGTTATGTAAACGAAATGAAATTACGACGAATTTTATTTAATTAACTTGTATTATCATAATTATTAGCTTTGAAAACGATTGCGAACAAAAAGTTTTTTCTGCCTCTCCGAAAAGCATGGATAGTAGTACAGTGTGTTTTTTCGATATCCTGATTGCATACATTCGCTCAGTAAAATTAAGATATCTCAAAAACTAGATTGAATATTTACAATCTGTAAATTGCGTATGATAGGCTATACTGTTACCTATCATACACAAAAAGCAGATTGTAAAAATTCGTTCTAGTTTCGAAGATATGCCAATTTTTCTATAATGTACCAAAATCCTACTAAAAACATCGATTTCTACCAAACGGGTTATGTAAACGAAATGAAATTACGACGAATTTTATTTAATTAACTTGTATTATCATAATTATTAGCTTTGAAAACGATTGCGAACAAAAAGTTTTTTCTGCCTCTCCGAAAAGCATGGATAGTAGTACAGTGTGTTTTTTCGATATCCTGATTGCATACATTCGCTCAGTAAAATTAAGATATCTCAAAAACTAGATTGAATATTTACAATCTGTAAATTGCGTATGATAGGCTATACTGTTACCTATCATACACAAAAAGCAGATTGTAAAAATTCGTTCTAGTTTCGAAGATATGCCAATTTTTCTATAATGTACCAAAATCCTACTAAAAACATCGATTTCTACCAAACGGGTTATGTAAACGAAATGAAATTACGACGAATTTTATTTAATTAACTTGTATTATCATAATTATTAGCTTTGAAAACGATTGCGAACAAAAAGTTTTTTCTGCCTCTCCGAAAAGCATGGATAGTAGTACAGTGTGTTTTTTCGATATCCTGATTGCATACATTCGCTCAGTAAAATTAAGATATCTCAAAAACTAGATTGAATATTTACAATCTGTAAATTGCGTATGATAGGCTATACTGTTACCTATCATACACAAAAAGCAGATTGTAAAAATTCGTTCTAGTTTCGAAGATATGCCAATTTTTCTATAATGTACCAAAATCCTACTAAAAACATCGATTTCTACCAAACGGGTTATGTAAACGAAATGAAATTACGACGAATTTTATTTAATTAACTTGTATTATCATAATTATTAGCTTTGAAAACGATTGCGAACAAAAAGTTTTTTCTGCCTCTCCGAAAAGCATGGATAGTAGTACAGTGTGTTTTTTCGATATCCTGATTGCATACATTCGCTCAGTAAAATTAAGATATCTCAAAAACTAGATTGAATATTTACAATCTGTAAATTGCGTATGATAGGCTATACTGTTACCTATCATACACAAAAAGCAGATTGTAAAAATTCGTTCTAGTTTCGAAGATATGCCAATTTTTCTATAATGTACCAAAATCCTACTAAAAACATCGATTTCTACCAAACGGGTTATGTAAACGAAATGAAATTACGACGAATTTTATTTAATTAACTTGTATTATCATAATTATTAGCTTTGAAAACGATTGCGAACAAAAAGTTTTTTCTGCCTCTCCGAAAAGCATGGATAGTAGTACAGTGTGTTTTTTCGATATCCTGATTGCATACATTCGCTCAGTAAAATTAAGATATCTCAAAAACTAGATTGAATATTTACAATCTGTAAATTGCGTATGATAGGCTATACTGTTACCTATCATACACAAAAAGCAGATTGTAAAAATTCGTTCTAGTTTCGAAGATATGCCAATTTTTCTATAATGTACCAAAATCCTACTAAAAACATCGATTTCTACCAAACGGGTTATGTAAACGAAATGAAATTACGACGAATTTTATTTAATTAACTTGTATTATCATAATTATTAGCTTTGAAAACGATTGCGAACAAAAAGTTTTTTCTGCCTCTCCGAAAAGCATGGATAGTAGTACAGTGTGTTTTTTCGATATCCTGATTGCATACATTCGCTCAGTAAAATTAAGATATCTCAAAAACTAGATTGAATATTTACAATCTGTAGATTGCGTATGATAGGCTATACTGTTACCTATCATACACAAAAAGCAGATTGTAAAAATTCGTTCTAGTTTCGAAGATATGCCAATTTTTCTATAATGTACCAAAATCCTACTAAAAACATCGATTTCTACCAAACGGGTTATGTAAACGAAATGAAATTACGACGAATTTTATTTAATTAACTTGTATTATCATAATTATTAGCTTTGAAAACGATTGCGAACAAAAAGTTTTTTCTGCCTCTCCGAAAAGCATGGATAGTAGTACAGTGTGTTTTTTCGATATCCTGATTGCATACATTCGCTCAGTAAAATTAAGATATCTCAAAAACTAGATTGAATATTTACAATCTGTAAATTGCGTATGATAGGCTATACTGTTACCTATCATACACAAAAAGCAGATTGTAAAAATTCGTTCTAGTTTCGAAGATATGCCAATTTTTCTATAATGTACCAAAATCCTACTAAAAACATCGATTTCTACCAAACGGGTTATGTAAACGAAATGAAATTACGACGAATTTTATTTAATTAACTTGTATTATCATAATTATTAGCTTTGAAAACGATTGCGAACAAAAAGTTTTTTCTGCCTCTCCGAAAAGCATGGATAGTAGTACAGTGTGTTTTTTCGATATCCTGATTGCATACATTCGCTCAGTAAAATTAAGATATCTCAAAAACTAGATTGAATATTTACAATCTGTAAATTGCGTATGATAGGCTATACTGTTACCTATCATACACAAAAAGCAGATTGTAAAAATTCGTTCTAGTTTCGAAGATATGCCAATTTTTCTATAATGTACCAAAATCCTACTAAAAACATCGATTTCTACCAAACGGGTTATGTAAACGAAATGAAATTACGACGAATTTTATTTAATTAACTTGTATTATCATAATTATTAGCTTTGAAAACGATTGCGAACAAAAAGTTTTTTCTGCCTCTCCGAAAAGCATGGATAGTAGTACAGTGTGTTTTTTCGATATCCTGATTGCATACATTCGCTCAGTAAAATTAAGATATCTCAAAAACTAGATTGAATATTTACAATCTGTAAATTGCGTATGATAGGCTATACTGTTACCTATCATACACAAAAAGCAGATTGTAAAAATTCGTTCTAGTTTCGAAGATATGCCAATTTTTCTATAATGTACCAAAATCCTACTAAAAACATCGATTTCTACCAAACGGGTTATGTAAACGAAATGAAATTACGACGAATTTTATTTAATTAACTTGTATTATCATAATTATTAGCTTTGAAAACGATTGCGAACAAAAAGTTTTTTCTGCCTCTCCGAAAAGCATGGATAGTAGTACAGTGTGTTTTTTCGATATCCTGATTGCATACATTCGCTCAGTAAAATTAAGATATCTCAAAAACTAGATTGAATATTTACAATCTGTAAATTGCGTATGATAGGCTATACTGTTACCTATCATACACAAAAAGCAGATTGTAAAAATTCGTTCTAGTTTCGAAGATATGCCAATTTTTCTATAATGTACCAAAATCCTACTAAAAACATCGATTTCTACCAAACGGGTTATGTAAACGAAATGAAATTACGACGAATTTTATTTAATTAACTTGTATTATCATAATTATTAGCTTTGAAAACGATTGCGAACAAAAAGTTTTTTCTGCCTCTCCGAAAAGCATGGATAGTAGTACAGTGTGTTTTTTCGATATCCTGATTGCATACATTCGCTCAGTAAAATTAAGATATCTCAAAAACTAGATTGAATATTTACAATCTGTAAATTGCGTATGATAGGCTATACTGTTACCTATCATACACAAAAAGCAGATTGTAAAAATTCGTTCTAGTTTCGAAGATATGCCAATTTTTCTATAATGTACCAAAATCCTACTAAAAACATCGATTTCTACCAAACGGGTTATGTAAACGAAATGAAATTACGACGAATTTTATTTAATTAACTTGTATTATCATAATTATTAGCTTTGAAAACGATTGCGAACAAAAAGTTTTTTCTGCCTCTCCGAAAAGCATGGATAGTAGTACAGTGTGTTTTTTCGATATCCTGATTGCATACATTCGCTCAGTAAAATTAAGATATCTCAAAAACTAGATTGAATATTTACAATCTGTAAATTGCGTATGATAGGCTATACTGTTACCTATCATACACAAAAAGCAGATTGTAAAAATTCGTTCTAGTTTCGAAGATATGCCAATTTTTCTATAATGTACCAAAATCCTACTAAAAACATCGATTTCTACCAAACGGGTTATGTAAACGAAATGAAATTACGACGAATTTTATTTAATTAACTTGTATTATCATAATTATTAGCTTTGAAAACGATTGCGAACAAAAAGTTTTTTCTGCCTCTCCGAAAAGCATGGATAGTAGTACAGTGTGTTTTTTCGATATCCTGATTGCATACATTCGCTCAGTAAAATTAAGATATCTCAAAAACTAGATTGAATATTTACAATCTGTAAATTGCGTATGATAGGCTATACTGTTACCTATCATACACAAAAAGCAGATTGTAAAAATTCGTTCTAGTTTCGAAGATATGCCAATTTTTCTATAATGTACCAAAATCCTACTAAAAACATCGATTTCTACCAAACGGGTTATGTAAACGAAATGAAATTACGACGAATTTTATTTAATTAACTTGTATTATCATAATTATTAGCTTTGAAAACGATTGCGAACAAAAAGTTTTTTCTGCCTCTCCGAAAAGCATGGATAGTAGTACAGTGTGTTTTTTCGATATCCTGATTGCATACATTCGCTCAGTAAAATTAAGATATCTCAAAAACTAGATTGAATATTTACAATCTGTAAATTGCGTATGATAGGCTATACTGTTACCTATCATACACAAAAAGCAGATTGTAAAAATTCGTTCTAGTTTCGAAGATATGCCAATTTTTCTATAATGTACCAAAATCCTACTAAAAACATCGATTTCTACCAAACGGGTTATGTAAACGAAATGAAATTACGACGAATTTTATTTAATTAACTTGTATTATCATAATTATTAGCTTTGAAAACGATTGCGAACAAAAAGTTTTTTCTGCCTCTCCGAAAAGCATGGATAGTAGTACAGTGTGTTTTTTCGATATCCTGATTGCATACATTCGCTCAGTAAAATTAAGATATCTCAAAAACTAGATTGAATATTTACAATCTGTAAATTGCGTATGATAGGCTATACTGTTACCTATCATACACAAAAAGCAGATTGTAAAAATTCGTTCTAGTTTCGAAGATATGCCAATTTTTCTATAATGTACCAAAATCCTACTAAAAACATCGATTTCTACCAAACGGGTTATGTAAACGAAATGAAATTACGACGAATTTTATTTAATTAACTTGTATTATCATAATTATTAGCTTTGAAAACGATTGCGAACAAAAAGTTTTTTCTGCCTCTCCGAAAAGCATGGATAGTAGTACAGTGTGTTTTTTCGATATCCTGATTGCATACATTCGCTCAGTAAAATTAAGATATCTCAAAAACTAGATTGAATATTTACAATCTGTAAATTGCGTATGATAGGCTATACTGTTACCTATCATACACAAAAAGCAGATTGTAAAAATTCGTTCTAGTTTCGAAGATATGCCAATTTTTCTATAATGTACCAAAATCCTACTAAAAACATCGATTTCTACCAAACGGGTTATGTAAACGAAATGAAATTACGACGAATTTTATTTAATTAACTTGTATTATCATAATTATTAGCTTTGAAAACGATTGCGAACAAAAAGTTTTTTCTGCCTCTCCGAAAAGCATGGATAGTAGTACAGTGTGTTTTTTCGATATCCTGATTGCATACATTCGCTCAGTAAAATTAAGATATCTCAAAAACTAGATTGAATATTTACAATCTGTAAATTGCGTATGATAGGCTATACTGTTACCTATCATACACAAAAAGCAGATTGTAAAAATTCGTTCTAGTTTCGAAGATATGCCAATTTTTCTATAATGTACCAAAATCCTACTAAAAACATCGATTTCTACCAAACGGGTTATGTAAACGAAATGAAATTACGACGAATTTTATTTAATTAACTTGTATTATCATAATTATTAGCTTTGAAAACGATTGCGAACAAAAAGTTTTTTCTGCCTCTCCGAAAAGCATGGATAGTAGTACAGTGTGTTTTTTCGATATCCTGATTGCATACATTCGCTCAGTAAAATTAAGATATCTCAAAAACTAGATTGAATATTTACAATCTGTAAATTGCGTATGATAGGCTATACTGTTACCTATCATGCCTCTCCGAAAAGCATGGATAGTAGTACAGTGTGTTTTTTCGATATCCTGATTGCATACATTCGCTCAGTAAAATTAAGATATCTCAAAAACTAGATTGAATATTTACAATCTGTAAATTGCGTATGATAGGCTATACTGTTACCTATCATACACAAAAAGCAGATTGTAAAAATTCGTTCTAGTTTCGAAGATATGCCAATTTTTCTATAATGTACCAAAATCCTACTAAAAACATCGATTTCTACCAAACGGGTTATGTAAACGAAATGAAATTACGACGAATTTTATTTAATTAACTTGTATTATCATAATTATTAGCTTTGAAAACGATTGCGAACAAAAAGTTTTTTCTGCCT